>SJJU01000566.1:0-43798 GCA_012932125.1 Conopomorpha cramerella | reverse complement strand
TTGTATTCCTTCCAATACACGGGGTACAAAGGCGACTTCTTTTGGCAAAACAAATGTTTGCCGAGTCAGCTAGTTAGAAAAAAACTCGTTGTCACCTTCAATGTTAATGCAAACCCATTATATTGTAGGTATCTAGTTTACAGCAAATTGCACCTCTAACATTTATGCAAAAATATTGTGTGCACCATCCCGCGGGCCGGTCGTGAAAGTCAACCTTGCACTTGTCGAGATTAACGGTGCGCCGGTGCAGCTTTCCCCCGACAATGTCTCTCGTAACGTCCTGTTTGACATGCGGCGCAGCTAAACGTGTCACAAGAGATCATTATCTTAGCCCGATAAAAATGTTAGATTCACAGGCACAGGAATCCTCTGTCTTTTAAAGAAAATAATATTTAAATAATCCTCTATTGTATTAGTTATAATTTATTCTTTACAATACATTGAAAGGTTGATTAAAAAATATAGGAAATCGAGACGAGCTACATATTTTGTAAGCAATTTTTTTTAATGTCTGTAAATAAAATAAATATTAAAACAAATATCACAGATGAACCCGTCGCGACCTCTATATCGGTGATCATTGCAAATACATACAGGCCAAGAACTAAGAGATTAACACTATCTTGAAATATGCAATAAATAATGTATATATAACTAGTGGACGTCCCACGATTTCATTCGCGTAGTTTCAGTATGTCATACAAACTAAAAGTCCCACAGGAACGGGATAAAAAGCCTATGATATTAGTTTTTTCCCCCACTAACTTTCTGCCTAATCGGTTGAATCGGTCTTGAGTTATAAGTGTTGTAACAATCCCGTCTTTGTTTTATATATATAGAAAAGTACATGAATTAATGTCTGAGAAAATGTACTAAAGCATATTACGCCTGAGGCGGAAATCGACCCGTGACCCGTGTACAGGCAGGTGTCCTGACCACGAATCCATCTCGGTTGGTAATACAATTTGAATCACGCAGTAGGTACAACATGTTCAAGTATGATCTATAATTTGCATCGAAATAATGACGAGAACTGATTACAATAATGCACAAGTTATTGTTAAAGATTCGTAACGGTATGTGATTCATATGCACCAGTCACATTTATATTTAGACGTTTATACAAAATAAGTGGAATTTATAGCATGTTATAGTCAATAACATGCATAATAATTTCGTAATAAGTACCTATGTAATTATTTCTTATCTATAATAGATCTTATACGTTTGGTTACACATAATAAAAGGCTTATGATCACTGCGTTGTTCTGGTACTTTTGAGCTTAGACTAGCCAATGCTTTGATAGATATAGCTACATACAGCTTACCTAACGATACCTAGCCACTGCCCGCCATAGGTAAGTCGCTAGGATGTACGAGCAGGTGAGGTTACTAAACGTAAGCCAACATTATCTATCGAGAAGGGCCAGGATCGTTGGCTTTGACAAAGTATTAAGGAGGATTACGGCCAGCAACGGACGAATACAGTTTGATATTCATTCTTCGCGAATAAGAAGCGTAATTAATGTAGCCATTAATTTTTTTTCCTTTAACTTTAATTATGGGTGTCGCAGGCGTATTTGTTCTCTGAGGAAATATTTGTCATGACGCTTGCTCCCACCCAGAACCTTGTCTCTTACATAGAAGCTAGGAACCGATTAGTAGCCAGGAAGCTGGGAATTCTCTTATAAGTGCGATGGTACTTCACACCGGAACAGATCCTTATACTTTGCCAAACTGAAGTTTGGTCGTGCATGGAATACTGTTCGCATCTTTGGAATGTATTGGCAAAATACATACCAGCTTGTAGCTATGAAAGCTCGATTGCTTACATTTACGCGAACCAAACGGTTTGCGTCTACTTTCATAGTGCGAACCGCCAAGACGTGGAATGACTTGCCGGAGTCTGTGTTTCCTGCGCAGTACAGTCTGAAGGCCTTCAAGACGCGGGTAAATAGGTACCTAATTAACAAGTGGGCCCCATCGTAGACCACATCGCTGCTAACATCAGACAGGATGGTGGTCAAACGTTTGTTTATTATGTTTTAAAAAAAGACGCACTTGAAAACTGATAAGTGAAGAACTGGTTGATCCTCGACTTCAAAGTCTAGAACATAACTACAAAGTTGCAAGCCAACGTGACTACGTTAACATATTTCACATATTTTCTAGTGCCGTAAAATAGGTATAAATAAAATTGGTGTCAGTTTGCAGAAGCTTATCCCGTCACAGTATATCACAAGTGCAGTGGTACGGTAAATCAGTCCACACTGCATACCGGGCCTCGGGTAAACTTGATCTCCTGACCGCTTTCACTTGCCATTTACTTACACGGCTGAAATAGTTCAGATAGTAGCGTAACGGTGCACGTTAACCCTTATCTGAAACACCAATCGAGCCAATTATAGCGATTTATATCGGTTTATATCAAACTTGAGCGGATCCAATTCCAAGTGACGCAGAATACAATGCCAGCGGTTGACAATACACTTTATATTGAGTAATGTTCTATTTGTGCTATAAATTGATTTATATAATGGGACCATAGTTATTTCTATGAAGGAGATGCAAAAGATGGCATGCCTTATATTTGTTATAATTTTTTTCAAGGAACACACTTCTTTCCATAGAAAGTAAACAAGGACGAATGAATTCTTCATTTATTCAATAAATGTTGTACAGATCAAAATAAATTTACCCAAATGGAACAAGACAGAAAGAAACGTCAAGAAGAATCTGTACAGCGAAGAACGGCCAATAAACTTGCTCTACCAAACTACAACTACATTTCTCAATCTATTCTGCTGTCTCTACAATAGAGTTAGAAAAAAATCCCACAGTATGAAAGTGTTCACAACATACACCTCCATGGTGTGTGGGCGTCAAGTTAACCGTGTAATGTCTATGATTACATGTATTATGTCTACGTAGAGCAGGGTCAATGGAACCGAGAAATTCGTTGAATGCTTTATTATATGCGGAGGTCATTTGTCTTCGGCAACGACGACGCAAGTAAACAAATCCGTCGGACATTTAGCGTTAAGGTTTCCAATTAACACAGTATTAAGAAACGTAATTTAAACTCCAAATTAATTAAAATTTGTTTTTACCGGACTTTTACTGTTGAGGGTGTAAAAACAGTTTTAGATGATAATTAATGAAAATGTAGTTTCTTGTCTGTTCCTCTCTCCATGACAAAGCCCCTTTCCGAAATTATAGTAGCTTTTGACATTTTCCCAAAGTTGTTTCAATGTTCTTAAACTTAAGTATTCAAGTCACGGGTAACTATGTACTTAGTGAACAAGTCTTCTCCATCGTAGTCTATTTCGCTAACATCAGGCAGAATGGTGGTCAAACGGTTATTCATAGTGCATAAGTAACAGTGTACTTTTACACGACTGTATCCGAATGTAACCTTATGGAAACTACAATATTTTGGTATGAATTTTTAATAGAACTACTTGTATTTTAAACGTGAAAGTTTGTCATCTTACATTTTTTTTAATCACTATGAACAAGCGTTTGACCACCATCCTGCCTGATGTTAAGCAGCGATGTGGTCTACATAATTATAAAGCTTTTTACTAATGTTTGCTTCTTCACGGGAAAAACTTCTAAACGAATTTTTAGTAGGTACGTAGGTAGAATATAACCTGGAATAGGAAATGTTTCCAAGTGAACTGTAATGCTGTTAATATTTTAATATTATTATAAACTTTTTGTGCAATGCAGTCAAATTACAATGTAGTTTATGGAGAGATTTACTCTACATAATCCACAAGGGAGAGATCCGTGTTTTCTGTAATATATAGAAAGACTTTTTTCCTGTATTTTTATACCTTTTTTAATGTTAAAGAATCCATCCACCTTTTTAACACCACATTTCCTTTACCAAATAATGCGAATTTACATATCACTCACGTTTTGTTTTGTTTATAAGGAGACGAATCTATATTTTATGCAATTTGCTCATTTGTCCCCGCCCTCGTCCGCTCTGTCCACCACAGGCCTAGAATACCCAGAACGTTCATATAAACTGAGCTGCGATTGTGAAGCAAACACCTCACAATCGAGATCAGGTTAAAATCAAATTGATCAAATAAGAATTTCGCCGATTGTACGTGAGTTGGCCGGTAACCAAAACTGAGTAAATGTTTCCGTTACGTGCCGATCGAATGCATCAACATCGCAAGAGAAATGCACTGCTATGCCAAAATATTTACATTTTGGTGAAGTTTGAAGTAATGTGAAAAGTCCGTGAGCATCCCGTGGGATGTACCTTAATCGGTTTCTCTAGAATACTCCATTCTAGACGGTTCCTTGAAGGCGTTGCCATAACATGCATTGCACATTACTTTTACTTAATATATGTATGTATGTACTTGTAATTTAAGTATTTATAAAGCGAACTTAGCGGTTATTACCTATAGTAAGAAAACAGTTCTTTGAATTCAGACTGTACAAATTCAATGGTGTTATTTGTTCTCAGGTAGGATAGCTCAGTTTTCAGTGATTCTTCAATACTATTTTGCCATTTTCCTTAAAGAACCAGTCATCAAAATGTAGGTGTGTCAAATTGTTCAAACATTTCTCTGTAATTTCTCGGTTTTGTTCTTCGGTATTGTTTTTGCGATTTTCCTCAAAGAACTAGTCATCAAAGCGGAGGTAGTATCAAATTGTGCAAACATCATTTTTATGCAACTCTTTTGCCATAAATCTTTCAAGGTAAGTTATACAGGGAATTTTCTGCGACAGTCGAGTCGAGTGTTGGTAGCTTCAAACAAACATGACGTCATCGGGAATCAACTGACTGAGCATTACCGTCTATTATTTGATCTCGAGCATCTATTGCCGATGTTTGCGGACAAACAGGCTCTGTGGCGCCGACAGCGAGCGACTACGGCGACGCAATGCGAATTGACTAAGGGTTGACAACTATTTATCACTATTATTATTATGTTATGTCAATTTTTGTTGGGATTTTTCGCGAAAAGTCAATTTATATGTGTAAAACCGTATGTCAGTCTGTGAATTGTAGGGTCGAGGGTGGAAGTATATTATCAACGACACTCTATGCATAACATCTAAATGGATTAACTAGTATGGTACACTTTCTATATTTAGTTGTAGTATACGTAAAATGATATATGGGAATGGGAATTTAGTAGGTAATTGTAAATGTAGGTACGTTGACAACCCTAGCGATGTCGAATGCTGAGGAGCTCTCCTCACGACTGCTTTGTGCTGTGATATAAGTGCTAATTCAACAATAGCGTTCAGCCCATACGTACATAATATGAATATTAAAAATCAAAACATAAAATAGCTAACATCCAAATATTATCTTCTAAGTCTTAAGAAATATGCCAATATAAAAAAAAAATGTAAAGCTAAGTAAAGCTCTTGGGCCTTGTTCGCCTTCATGTTCCAGCGTAAACACTGCGTACAATATATTTCGAAGTAAAACCTAAGCAACCTTTGTAACAAACAAAAATGTATTACTCTAATGTAGATGACGTAGCTGCGTTTCTGCAGCTCGACGTCCAGGGCGCCTATTATCCCTGGTTTTCTATCTAACTAATTAATCTAGTACTACGCACAAGCATTTTCAGCATTCAACGAATCAAAAAACGTACCTAATGTTTGTTCAATAAGAATTGTGACTTTCGAATAGGATAAAACTCTTACATGTAAAGTTAAACAACAAAGTTGTTACACCCACACTGCTATTAGCAAGTAGATTACTACAGCAAACAGTATTCAAATATGGTAACAATGTTTACAAACTGAGAATAGGAGGAGAGTTTGTTTCTTCCTCAGATACTATATTTATTGGTATTTTACATTGTACACTTGATGGTCTAGTGGTAAGTAATTCGACATGCAATTTTGGAAGGTTGACGGCTCGAATACCATAGTAGTTGAAGACTTGGGCTAGAACTCTTTGTGCTTTCAAGGGGAAGTTTAAAAAAAACAGACAGTATATTCATTCATTCATTAAGCTTTCAAGGACAAGTTTTCTGAAAAACTAAATCTGTCAACGATATTGGAATGAGATACAAAACTACGTTTTTCTATTGTTTTTCGTCTTCGACTCGCTCTTTTTTTTGGGACTTTTATTTTAATTATTTACTCATTGTAGATGTATAAGTAAGTATATTTTTTTAAAGATTTTCAAGATCCTTAATACCTTGACCTTGGCAATACTGTAGACGTGCACGTGTGGTTCTTTTTTTTTAATCTTGAAGGTGAAGGAAAACATGGCAATGGGTGTAATATATCTTATCACGATCGTGGTATCACCATGTATTACTTTCAGTGCAAAATTTACATAATATTATAGTACACTACGCTTGTTGAAATGTTGGAACTTGCCTATGTGCTTTGTGAGAAGTCCATAGATATCATTATTCCATTATCTAGGTCCCTATAAATTAAATCAGATTTGCAACGAATCTTTAAAATACCTTCAATTCGTAAAAAAATATTAAGCAGACACAAAAAACTATCTCAAAACACAATTAGCACATTTTATATTTATTCACACACATATAGAATATAGAAAACCATACAACACGATACAATGTGCCTTAATAGAGGTAGACACTGTGAAGAGAAAGGGCGCCGCATTCAGTTACGTACAAAAATAAATGGGATTTACACAATATGGTTGTCATATTCCATTCAATCTCGTGCAATAAACAATACCAGATTTTCTCCCTTTGTCCGGCGAGCTAACCCACTTTGTTGTATAGAAGCAAAATATACTTAGATAGTTCATTCCACATCGACATTTACAGCGGATAATGCATCGTTCAAATACTTTAAAGCTTCTTCGAAATCCAACAACATAGGTACTCCATCATACCCCACTGACGTCTGTATGTTGGTGACACTTTTCACTTCCGTCGAGAAGCCAGCAAAAAAAAAAATCGAACTGCAAAGCACAATACCGTGATCGATAGATCACTTAAAGGATTGATTGATACGTTTGATGATATAATTGATGTGTCACGATTTATAGTAAAGACTGATGTGATTTATGTATTGTGCTGTGAAGCCGCGCTGAGATCAAAAGCGTATGATGTGAACATCCTGCAATATTGTATATAGAATATAGACAGTCTTTGACGACTGGCTCCCATTGAGCATTCAGTTGCGCAATTGCAATCTCTCTCTATTAAATGCAATTGTACGGTTTTGATTTATAGCTGAACTGGTCTAAATTGATTTCTGTTTGCACCTACTAGATACCATTATTGTTCCAGTCTAGACCTATTACTTAGCGAATGTCATCGGCTTGGCGGTGTGGGCAACTGCGGTTTCTATTACCTAAACCGGTAGGCTTTTATAGTGTAAATAATTTATGTAACTTCCATTTCATACAATATTTTTTCATAATTTTATAAGAACTGTAAAAAATCTTCATATCTACGATTTACTTGTGAACCTAACCTACCTACAGTTAACTTCTTTGTCAGCCTTTCGTTTATTTGTTAATTATTAACGGTGTTACTTATCACTTTCAGAATAAAAGATTCCTTTATTAATATTTCTTGACTCTACTTCGTGTTCCAACAATGAACAAAGAATAGAACTGATTTTTTCGTCAATTTTATGTTCGTGTATATGTAATAACGTATCAAGTTTGAAGACATATACACAGTACCTATATACTTAGGGCTTTACTAATAATGGCGGAATTGCTATTTCCAAGATGTACAAAGCTCAGATTAATTTGTCAGTTGTATGTCAAATATGGAATAACCAGTTCAAGTAGACCTGTAGTAACCGTTGTATAAGTGACAATGCGTTTATTGGTAAGGGGGTTAATTTACAGACAAATTAAGCGAACCTTAAGTTTACGGTTATAAACAACAACATTAGTTATATACAGGGGCAGATGCAAAGCGATACTATTTTCTGTATTTAATAGTATTCTAATTGACCATTCCGTAGTAATTCGCATAAATAAATCCCGAAGTAAATTTTCATTCGGTATTAAAAATAGAAGTAAGTACGTATAATAAATTTTAATGTTCTGTAGAGTGCAGTAACCAGTAGCAAAATTAATCAAATGGAATCCTTTTTAATAATAAGTAGCAATAAAATTAAACCCTATTTATGTCACGTTGACAATAAAGAAGATGTACAAGCCACAACGAGAACCACAACAACATAAAGTTTGGGTACTTACAGAATAGTTTACTTCTTTAAGTATGTATAATGGTAAATACATTTTAAAGATCATATTCTGGTACTGTACGCAAACGAAATCGCGGGGAGTTTACTTATAAACAAGTACGCAAAATCAGAAATCAATTTTACGGTATCCAAGTAAAGTATCCACTTATTTCTTTGCTCATCCGCGTATGTGTAAATTACGATTTTTATACTAAAAGCACTCATTATTTCTGAATTTACGATCTTACTCCAGTTTATCACCGAAAGCAATCTAGCTCTCGCTTGTCTTAAAAGGCCTTTTAAATATATTTTTTTTATTCGAGTGTCTGTCTTTCTACAGTCACGGTCTAGTAGATTTTCATATTAACTTGTGTTAATAATAAGGTAAAATGCCGAGGTATATTCAATTCAAGGACTCCGGGGATTTGATACATAGATATAGTTTGTAAATTACACGCATCTTTCATTGTTTAGTAAGTACTTGAACATTTAAAATTATGTTTGTACCAGTGCGTATTTTAATTGGAGTAATTGCTAAAACAATTGAAGATTAATTATTTATTCATGTGATGAAATGGCTAGAGGAAAAACGTATTTCTTATCCCACTTCGTTCGAGGGTACATTTTTCTTTTAAGTGTACTAGAATTTATTTGCTCGATCGCGCACCGTTCAACCTTAGGGTGAAAATTGGAAATCACTTCAATGTCTGAAAAATCTCGATAGAAGTAAAATCTTTTAGAAGCACGAACACATTCCAGGGGATTATTTTTGAGCATTAAACATTTCGTAGTTCCTCTTCTTGTGATATTTAGAATTAAGTATAGGTATTCGTTCACAGAAAAAAACAATATATTTAAAAAAACCTATTGTTAAATTACTGCAAAATTAAGATTTAAATAACCTTTTCGTTCGTCAAAACTATTTGTAATTATTATTTTACTTCGTTGACGTTAGTATTTTACCGAGTTCATATTTAATTTATTTGCAGTAACCTAAACAAACACGAAACACTGGGCAGTGAGTTTTACATTCATAGTATGTACTTATGCCAATTACCCACTGGGTTATGATATACTATACCGACCATTCGGAAGGTCGTTGTGTAAATAAACACACCTAGGTCTTATGACGCGGGTAATAGGATGTTGAATAGAAATTCAAGTACACTGGAAGCTTTGTTGTGTTTATTTATGTAAACACATTCACAATCCTACTGATCTCTAGTCTCTTGAAATTAAGGATTAGATTGATACATTACAAGGGCATTGAAGGCATGCCGGCGGCTTGCCGGTGTCTGTATTAGGATATAGGAGGTCTTCAAGTCACGGGTAAATAGGCACTTAATGAACAAGTGTGCTCCATCGAAGACCACATCGCTACTTCACATCAAGAAGGATGATGATCAAACGCTTGTTTACATTGCATTAAAAAACTATAAAGTATACTATAGATGTACAAACTTGTACATCTTCAATAATCTCTTTGTCACCCAGACCATTCCGTTTTACTAGGTAGAATTATTTATGTACGCATAATTAATATTTATGAATAAGTAAATCTTATGTGCTACCTAAAATTAGAAGCACCCAAGGTATTCAAAAGACAACAAACGATGAGCTTACAAACGTGAAGTAAATGATACTGAACCGTTCCCTGTTCAAATAACCGTAAAACATCTAAAACGTTGGTCTGAAACAACAAGGCACAGAAACAAATAACTCGAATAACTCTCGTACAACAAAATGTAATGAACATTGTGGATGAATGCAAACTGTCAGATACTTACGCACAATCATTACTCAGGGAACAGAATGATCAACGCTAATGCAATGCAACAATCACAGACATCACAATGCTGATTTGCGATCGTAATACACTTATTTTCAATATGTATGAATAACTCGAGAACAATTGGACGGAACATGAAGAATTGCGACCGAGAAAAATAACAGACATAACGCGGAGGGACAAGACTCTTTCAATACGAGTCGTTTTATAAATGGTATGTTAGGTTGTCACAAAAATGTTTCTCAACTATTTATGGAGGTCGTAGATACGAGAACGATGGCACTGTAATTTTTTATCAAATGTATCTCAAAATGGGAATAATAAAACGGGGATCTAAAATGACGTCTTTGTATAGATGATACCAACAGATACGTACGTGCTCAGGTACAGTGTAAATGTAGTTTAAATGTAGGTACCTACCAGGACATACAAAATGTTCACTAAACTACATTGTAATGTGTGTTAAGATTTTTTTGATTAAGATTCATATTACGTACGAACGACAGTTGTAATTTATACAACGCTGTTAAGGTGCAACATCATCGAACTAAATACGTTCTAAAATATATATTGTACATCAAGATCTCCACCTATCACGTTGGTTCCTATATGGTGAAATGTGGTTATCCTTTAATATATATTTATATCTTTTAATATTATGTATATTGTCTTTTATAGTAATAATTATAATAATAGTGGATGGCAATATGCTTTATTCTATTTTTCGTACCTACAAAATGTGATATTTACGAGAAAGTTCCCTTGGTTGGTTTTCCAGTTTGGCACCATTGGAAATTCATAGAATCTGTAATTGACAAAGTTTATTCCCCTAAGAGGGTGCCAACGCGGATTGAGCAGAGAATGCTTCCGCTTCAATAAACCAGTATATTTTGACTTTGAATAGAAATTACCTTATGTATGATTTTAATCCCAAAAAGCAATCCCTGGAAGTGTCGTTATATAGAATTCGGTATTCGCAGGGGGTTAGTGGGCGATCATAAACTTTAAACGTTACCCCAGCGAATTTTTTCCATTTCATTTCTCCATTATTTTTCGCAAAGTCAAATACTTGATAACACACGTTCCCACGAAGAGGAGGAACCCTTTTGAAATGTGTACGTAATCTCAAATTTTTTAACGCTTTTTTTTCTATTACACAATATGCAGAGTACTCACCTGAGCCATGTTGTTTCTGACAGTAGGTACCTACTAAAACATTTGCTAAACGCAAACGCAACATTCCCCAACTCCCACTCTGTTCACGCCACGTGAGCACAGCGCGAGGGGTCCTGAGTGTACTTACTGACTGCCGTATAATTACACTGTGCCTAATGCTATGTCATTTCGTATTTACGTAATGTAGAGTTCACATTTTGGCCACTTAGACACGTTCGGATCAGACTAATTTCGAATATTAGGTACTTTGTTACTCTGTTGACATTTTTGTGAATGATTTTTTTGAGGGTATGATAAAAATATTGAGGAGAATTATGTACTAGTTTTTAGTTAACAGGACGGTCGCGAGTTCGATTTCCGTTTCCGACAGTGACGAGCTGCGGTAATTGATTCTTTATTGGGTGTTTTATTTATGTACTTTGGTGTATGTATATCTGTTTCTGACCTGGACCTGGGATACAATACCACCACAGAGAGACTGAAGGTCGTCAATCGTAGTAGGTTGGATGCACCATGTATAAGATTTCCCCAGTATATAATAATATTTATTCTATCACACAGTACGGCATTCATACCTAGAGTGAGTGAAGAAGAAGTGTCACAAGAGTGTTGCACGGTATATGATACGTGTACGTTCTGAAGGATTCAGAGAATTCGTGATTTTTCCTTAAAGAAATACTTACCTACTTTTCGCTCATTAGTGGTCAGTTTGTACCTACCTCCAAACATACTTAATTAACTAACTAAAAATATTACGTATGCGGAAAATAAGAAATTCATAAGTTTAAGTAAACTACGTTATTAATAATATTTGCTAATTGGACAGGATGTTTTGTTATTTGGTTTTAAATATTTCATCAACATATTCAATTAACGAATTAGATGGAACATTTTCGAATAGGTAATGTTCTCATGGTTATTTCAAGCATTACAATTGGTGCTTACATTTATAGTTCATAATTTAGTCGACAAAGGTCCTTTCATTATTTAACATAATTCCATCGAGGGGCGGGCAGTTATTATGTTACTCCATTTCCCACGGCATTTTGTGTTCACATACACCGTATATCGAGTTTACTGTCTAAATGGAGGGTTGCGAAGTTTGAAAAGTGAAGTAATCAGAGCGGATGCTGGTCGGATGTTGTCTTCGCTCGATGCAATGTTAGCCGAGCTACCACAATACTCCCAGATATGGTTTGTAGCTCTTTGTTGCCTGCGACTGCCACACAATAACTACTTCATTTCCACTATTGGCCAAACATAAAGATGCCACAGTTGCAGGGATTGGCAACTTTAAACATAATTAAGTCCGTACAGAGACAGTTGCAACATTCACTGAGGTACAAAAAAGTAGAGCAATATGCTTGCAGATAAGCCTTTTTCGGGATTATCATGTCTAGGTTCAGACAATATTGTCACATGTTGGCCAACATGATAAGTGCATTTTATATAAAAAAAAAACATTGCGTAGATGTCAGACTATGTGAGATTTATTTTATGTTGTTTTACCAGTGATAACGATGTCGAAAAACTTGATGGAATGCTTCTGCATATTCTTTTTGGGATTAAAATGCATGGGTAAAAAGAGATAAAGAGTACAAAGAAGAAATAAAAAGCAAGGAAACAGCGTAATATTTTAATACTAAATATGTTAGGCCAAAATTTTGTCTTATCTTAAACAAAGTATAACTTTCAGGTGCAAAGGTGAAGACAATGCTTTCAAAAATGTATCGGAATCTGAAAACAAGCCACCACGTTAACTGAGAAGCCAATTAAATACCACTGAACTTAGCAGACTCAGGCAGCAGAACATACGTCACACCTTCCTAAGTGATTGTTGCAGCATATCCCGGTTATAGCCATCCAATTTCCGGACGCAAAGACACATCGGATTTGGGTCATTGCTTGCTCTATTAGGGGTGACAACGCTACACTCACAATGCACTCCGAAAATCGCTTTGAGCAAAAGCAGCGATGCATACAGTTTGCATTTGGTCCATACACATAAGAAAACGGAAATCTAACAAAACTACAATTATATGGACACATTTAACCTGCACCATGCAAAAATGCGCGTAACGTTAAAATAGCTTTATTTTGTATTTTTTTGGAATAGTAGATTTCACCCCCCTTTCTTTAGTGTCTCGCGTTTGTTTTGAATGAATGCTATGCTAGGTACATTTCTCAACATACGGCGTATAAACAACCTATTTAGTTGGAATTATAGCTAGCCATCTATGATCATAAACTTCATTAAAAGTAAGCTTAACTATTTATGATTCTGTAATTAAGTCACTATCAAAGTGCGTTTTTTTACGTTTATCATATATTTTCTTTCTCTCCATCTAGGGATTATGAACCTGAGTTTATATTGTTATTAAGTATTATTTTCACATCTAAAGTTCAAGTTATCAAAGCTATTTAATATAATGGTTTGTTTGGCTTTGAACGATAAGAATACATGAATGTATCTAATAACTGTCCAGCTGCAATTCATGCATTTACACCAACAATACCATGTCCTTTTGTAGTAACAGCTGAAGTGTACAAAGGGCCATCAACTGGTTAAGAACTTGTCCCACCCACACAGGATTTATTCCTTGAAATGTTTACTGTCGATACATTTTTTTGGCAAAGAAATTGTTATTACTTCTCAGTAAAATACAGTTAGTTATATTTCACTTCAGAGAGACATTACTACAATGCTTTACTAAAATAAGGACAACTTTCGTGACAGTAGGCAGATAATACCTACTAATAGGTCTTCAAGTCGCGGGTGAATAGGTACCTACTGAACAAGTGTGCTCCATCGTAGACCACATTGCTGCTTAACATCAGGCAGGATTGTGGTCAAACGGTTGTTCATAGTGATAAAAAAAAACTAATACTTTGGAAGATACATAGTAGATATATACCCAGATGCACAACAAAATATGCCATAGGTTATTGCTTTAGAGAAATACGGTAGAAGTATGAATCGAAGATTCAACCACTTATCACCTGTTTAATCACCTAAACTTAGTTTATTTTTTTGTCCCGTGCTGGTCTTGGACTTACTAATGTTATACCCAGTGAACAATATTGAGTTACTAATGTTATGTTGTTGTGCTTCTCCCAGTTCATGCGTTAAAGGAGAACTAAATGATATTTGGGGTGGCTGAGGGTTATCGTACCATGAGCTATTATCGCCTTTACTACATATTAGTCCACCTATGCCCCGAATATCATAGTTGGAAGGAGGCTTCATGTCTTCAAAGGGTGGAATAGAACTATACAGCTTCTCAGCTCCTGAGCTCATTTTTAAGTGTGTGACTTTTTCCAATATATGTTTTTCTTTTTTCAGTAGCGGCAGCATGGTGTCGTGGTGTGTGGTGGTGACGCTGCTGGCGGCGGCGTGGCGCGCGGCCGACGCCTGCTCCTGCTCTTACGACCACCCGCAGTCACACTTTTGCAACAGTGATTTTGGTGAGGACCATTTGTTATTATTATGTTTGGTTTCCAACGTCACTAAAGGTCGCCACTGTTCAGTTTTTTAATTTCTCTCCGCATTTTTTTGAGAGCCAACAAAATTTTTCTTGTCTCATTAAATAGATATGCATCGAAAACATTTACGTGATTTTCTACGATTTAAAAATTGGCTTAAAACCAGATGAGTCATTAGATTGTCTTCGAATTGCTTATATGGATAAAGATTCTTCAAAAACAGCCATGTACCGCTGGTATAGCGAGTTCAAAGGCGGTCGCCTCACTTTGATAGTTTCTTCACTTTAACAGAGTAACTAATTCTTCGAAACCATAGCAGCAATAACGCCGAATGGTATAACACAAAATTCCTGCCAAAAGTTGTTTCTGTAATGAACAACCGAGGAACCGGACTCCGACGGAACACCCTGTTCATATGACTTCTTTTTATTCTTTAAAATCAACTAAAAGCCTACAATACAGTTTTCATCGCCGGAAGAGGCGCTAGCAGCGTTTAAGTGTCTGCGGAAGACTGAAAAAATTGTTGTGATAATTGGTTCAGACGCGTGAAACTTTAAAATATTTAATAAATTATTTTTTTCATAGAAGTTGTTACTTTCTCAAAACTTTCTGAGTGTCCCACGTATTTCATTCCGCGGCTAGACTTGTTGTTGTTGTTGCCTTCGAATCGCTTTAAAAGAAATCAAAATAAAAATACTTTCTCTTAACCGCCAAACTACTGACTGAGCTGAGTAGATACATTATCTAAACACAAAATGTCGATTGAGATAATATCGCAACCTCCGCCTACCCCTCGGGGTATTTATGCATAATATTGTGTGGGTACCGACTGATAAAAAAAATACTCACTTAGATCATATCATCAGTTTACAGGTCACAACAAGTTGTAGCTTGTTCCTGTTAAATTGTGTCGTCAATTAGAAGTTACTGATCCAATATATTAATGAAATAAAATAACGATTTGTTTTTTTTAAATGAACTTGCCGTGTTAAAACAGACGATAGTTGTATTACATTTTCTTCTATTAACTGTGACAAGACTTTTCGGATTAATTCGTTGATATGTAAAATGTGTTTCAGATAAACTTTACACAATCAAACATTCTGTTCAACAGTGTTGATCAAAGGTTGTTTAATCCGAGTTGAAAGTTCTTGGAATTCAAGAATTTCATTACTGAATTTTCATCTCTCTCAATGTTCCAAAATGTATTATGTTTTAGAGAGCAATAACTATCTGAGGCTCACCAAAGCATAATTTACTTCAAACTGAATAATAAATGCATTATCTTTGCAGATTAATTTGCCATTTCAGCAACATTGTCTATCCATTTAATCTGCTCTCTATTACTCTCGGGATAAAAACTCCGGTATTGGTTGAAGTATATTATACAGTAATGTTTGTTAAAATAAAATAAAAAATGCACATCACGCCTTTAATACCAAAGCGGGGTAGGCAGAGGAACTTACTAAGAAAATGCGCACGGTTCATCAAGCTTATTTAACTCAACGTAATCGAGAGAAGGGGATGATCCCATCGAAATCCCATCGTAATACTATTTTGTGAATTAACTTACTTCGGAAAAATACAAGTACAAAAGTACCTAATCTACACAAAAATTGTTTATGAATCATGGAAAAAATGTGTAACAATCAAATTAAAAAACCAATATCTTAGTTTTGGATGAGGTTTAATGTGTGTGAAATGTTTCATAAAATTGTGTAACGACACTTTGTAACATGTAGGTAATGTCGTGTAGGTGAATGCCTCATAACATACATTAATTACGTCATATTTGATACAAGTGAACATTTTTTTAAATAATCCGAACAGCATCTTTATTAGTTGTTAATTATAAAGCAATTTCTTAAATTATCTGCGAAATACTTTATATAATTATTTGAAATCATAATTTTCTCTCTTAAGAAAGACACGAGGCAAGATCAGCATCCTAAGAAAATTTAAAGTTTACAACGAAGTGTACACTCCAGTTGTTTATGTCAGAACCAATTTAGGTTTACAACGGAAACTCGATTTAGCCTCGCCTTGCTGAAAAGCTAACAAAGTAGGCTTAAGTTTATGGTATTCTGCGCACTGCGGCCTGAAACTTGGCTATCTACATTAAACTCAGTCACTGATAAACTTCACTACGTAAAACTTCGAGAATCGAGCATTATGTACCACATCATAGTACATATAATGTCCGCGAGTGGGCAGAGGTTTGTGTTGTATTTGCGGCGGCACACAGCTAGATTGTGAAGTTTGTCAAAATTGTTGTGATTACAGAACTGAACTCGATTTATTAGTTAAATTTTAACAGCTTAGCTTAGCTAATCAAAGTGAGAATGAGAAGTTGTAGTGTCAAAGGTTGAAAAGATCGTGCTTCGGTGGAACACCGGGCATATCGAGATGATTTAATTTCACTAAATATTATTATTGGCATGTATGAAAAGATGTATGAATGTAATGTCAAAGGGATATTGTCAGGACCGTGACGAATGGAGATCTGCAGTCTCTGCCTACCCCTCTGGAAGACAGGCGTGAAGTTTATGTATGTTTTTTTAAAATCTAAGTGTATCTATTTTGTATATCATGAAAATAAGTATGGGTATTAATTAATGGATTTTCTTTCCATTTCCTTGAATGGAATAAATATGAATGACTCAAATATGAGTTTTACCGTATAATCGATTACTACAATCTGATATGAGTGAATAATCGTATGAGTCGACAACCCACACTCGGTATCGTTTGAAGAAATCTTCAACATAGTCGTTCTTCAAAGCTGTGTTATAAATATATTACATTGCCGAGGTTTAGACAAGGCTCATGGTTAGTTGACTCACGATTGAAAGAAAACGAAAGTGGACAAAAACTTAAAATTAGTTAAAATAAATACTCTTTACTTACTGGGGATTATGCTAAAGATGTAGATGAAGCGAAAGTGGTGTGTCGGGACCATGGCAAATGGAGATCTATAATCTCTGCCTACCGCTCTAGGAGACAGGTGTGAAGTGTATGTATGTGTGTAAAAAAAACTTAATTCCACAGACACAGAGTTGGGCTTTTCAAGATCACACAAGTAAGAGTAAAAGTGAATTCCGAAAAACAAAATCATCGATTCCTTCTACCTCTCATCAATAATAAGTCATTATAAACGAGCCTCTATATATGTAAAACCTGTATTGACTGACGCCTCAGCTTTGCATGGAGGTCAGTGTCATCAATCACAAATTAATGTTACGTCCATTACTCGTTTGCAGTGATCGTGGGTCGAGTACAGAAGATGTTTCACGGCAATGAATTCTACAATGCGTACAAAATGAAAATCCGCAATGTTTTTAAGGTGAGTGTGTTTGGAAATAATCTCCCTTAAGTGACGTAAGAGTTGCCCATATATTGCTGCCCTTTGACGACTGACAGCCAACTATGGATAGAGTCTGTGAATAGCCCAGTCACTCCGCTGGGCGGATGAGTATCCATAACAGATTTCCCCCGAAAAGGCAAAAAGGTATCTATGGTTAAAGGAACGCCGACTACCATCGATAGGGCTGTCGACAGTTGCCCAACACTAGCTGCTTTTTACAGGTCCCCCAAATTATATTCTAACAAATAATGCATTAATTTCGACCAAATTTGATTACCATAAAAACGGTTCTAGAGAGTTAATCTTAAAAGATAGACATATACTGTCGTGGATATTTATTTAGATCAATTTAAGAGAAATAATCTGTCGAAACGGTTCAAGATACCAAAAATATATGTATTATTTTATAACGGAAGCCCTCAAGGATGAATAATTTTCCTTTTTTCTCATTTTCCATTATTTGTTCGCTCCTAATAGTTGCAGCGTGATGTTATATATAACCTAAAGCCTTCCTCGATAAATGGTCTATTAAACACAACAATAATTTTTCAATTCGAACCAGTAGTTCCTGAGATTAGCGCGGTCAAACAAACAAACTCTTCAGCTTTATAATATTAGTATAGATTACACATGACAACTGTCCTTAATATAATTGGGAATT
Organism: Conopomorpha cramerella; assembly: GCA_012932125.1. Lineage (NCBI taxonomy): Eukaryota > Metazoa > Arthropoda > Insecta > Lepidoptera > Gracillariidae > Conopomorpha > Conopomorpha cramerella. The sequence continues at coordinate 25,141 of SJJU01000566.1, read as the reverse complement.
TTAAAACTCCAAAAAATTCTTATCTAGGTGTCGCTATATCCAGGATGACTTCTGTCAGTTATATTTTAGTACGTTATTTATTATTTGGGTAAATTATTCAAAGCTCAGAATCTTTTGTAGCATGGAAACAAACAATAAAAAATTTACTGTCACCTTCAATACTCACTGGCCCTTAGGACATTTAGAGCCGTCTTTCATAACTAAGAGAAACATGGGCCCTGAAAATTCCCCGTTATAAATAATCACAATTTTCTTAATTTTTGTTAGATCTCCTGGCATTAACAAACACAACAAAAATATGATTACGCACGATGCCCTGTCCAAGGGAAACAGATACATTTTTGTATGAGTATATAATTATGTAAATTAAATATATCCTACCTATACCCTAATAAAATAAAAAAAATCCTATAATAATAAATAATACTCCACTGATGAGAAAAAATATGTATTGGCATGAGTACTCAGACATCACCTTGACGGCTGATATGTTCAATAAATTATAAGGAAAATGTAGTTTGAATACAATAAGCAATAAAATAAGTTAAGTACCTAGATACTGTTGTCTAGCACACCTACAACAAAGTATGGTATTCTTCATATTTTCGAGTCAATTGTTAGGTCAAGGGTCACAGCTCACATAACGGCACCACATCACATAGGGTCACCATAACGGGCCCGTTGGTCTAGTGGTGAGCATGTCTGCCTCTATTCCGTAGGGTCATTGGTTCGTTTCCCACCGTCGACAGGTAAGAAGTACTATTGTTGGAGGTGTTTGGGTGTTGTACAATATTAATTTATTTACCATTAGCTGCCCCAGTAAACGTTGTTTTGCCTATATACATAAAATAGATATGAGTTAATATCACATTTAAAATATTAGTATAGATTATCGCGGTACGTGAGCTTGTCCCGAGGCAAAGTGATTACCTTACCTAGCTGGCGATTAGTGTACTTTTTATTTATTATGATAATGGAAATTTCAAATTGATACGACGATGACACCTTTTCAAATTAATATGACTATGTTACGATCTTAAATGTAGCATTGCAGATATCGTCAACCCTACTAGATATCACAGACGTGAGTGTGTTATTGTATGTACGAACTGTTACTACATGAAGTAGCATTGAACACTGAAGTGCTATGAACACTTTCAGTGGCAGTAAACCAGACATAAAATAAGTTTTATTGTTACCACGTCCACAGCCGGTTACTGTCACCGAAAGTGTTAAAGTTCTCTACCGTTGGATATACCCCAGCTGAGTCAATTGAACAAGTAGTTTGCTAGTCATAAAGCACAATTATTTTCCTCTGAGAAAATTACAATGTGGTAATGACAAATCTAAATACATGAAATAATCTGACTTCTTGTTCGTAATATTGGATTTGCTTAAAAAACTTATTTTGTTTTTCTAAATTACGGTTGGCCAAGCAAAAATAAGGCTCTACCTTATTGATGTTTTAGTGACACAGGAAGTGTCAAAAACTGATAGACCATTTGCTTGGCCGACCGTAAATTAAAAAAACAAAATAAGTTTTTATATTGAGACAAGTAAACAATTTACCTTAATTTAAAATTTCAACTTAAGGGTGATATTTCTTGTCCGTCTGTACATAAATAGAGGTAGGCATTAAACAATAAAGTTAACCTCCAGGCTAATAAAATAGGCATTCAAAGTTTCACAGGAAAAAACTATAGAAAAGAAGGACAAGGGAACTCGCGCAGAGGGCGCTAGTGTTTTCATATTAATGGGGAGAATCATAAGTAATGATTGGTATGCAACAGTGTTGTGGTCAAGGCAGGTCAAGAAATAAATGGGTGTAATCATTCCGACGGATTGGAATGGGAAACTATTATTTTCGAATGAATTATCTTCACTTTACACTGTAAATTCCTTAGCATTAAATAAAGTTACATTATTCTTTTCAACGTAGCTGCAGAAGTTTTAAGATTATCACACATTTGATATTTTTAGCAGAACGTGTTTACATTCTGGTAATTATGACACTACCATTGTTAAACCAAGTAAACGTCAGATTCTCATAGCTGCATCGCAGCGTCAATAGATGTACATTGCTCGTTTCGTTACACTCATTTCAATGTGGTCCTTAGCTAGACAGCGATGCACATAATGCACATCAATAACACGAGGAGACTTGGCCCCCCGGACAAAAGATAAATCTCATTTCGCATTTAGGACGTTAGTCTCTACGGAACTTCGTACTTGGAATCATTTTTAAAGGTTTTTTATAGATGTAGTGAGTAAGTGAATGGAGCCGCTATGAATCGTGCGTATAAGGGCGTAAACAGACAGAGTTCAGGTAACCAACGGCTATCGGTAAATGTATTAATTTTGAGTTGGCGCCGAATAAATTTCTATAAGTTTATCGATCAGCGCTGGTTACTAGCTTTCTTGCTGTGTCTGGATGTGTGTCGAGCTTCACTGATTGTCTCTCGTTGAGAGTTATTGTTATCTTTATAGAGAGTGTTATATATAAAAACATAGATATACTCGAATGAAAACATTGTAGAGGGATAATTGCATGCGTGTGAACGTGAAGCTAGGAGTAAGTTATGTCCTAATGAGTGTGCAGTAATGGCCCAGACAGCATTTCCGCCATAGTAAAAGTTTTTCATATTGACTAGACCAACAACGTTTCTAAGACTTTCTGGGATTTATTTTACACGCAGTATTAACGTCAAAGCGTCTTTTCTCTCCGTTAGGGATTGTGTTTGATATATCAGCAATGATGGATGTAGCTCTCTAATATCTATGTAGGTCTAATCGATTTAAGGAATGTCATCACTAAGTCGGTACACACCGTACACATTTGCAAGTTAGTGGAATGCTCTTGTGACAATTTCCCGAATAAGTAAACACAACTTTATCAATTGTTTCACTATTTTGAGTCACAATTACAGAAATCGTAAAAAAATCCTGCCTCTAACTTGCAAGCGTGTCAGTAATTTAATGAATTAGATTACAAATTAAAAAATACTAAATAATGTTATTAACCAAAAAGTATTACGTGTATTGTCATACTCTTTTCATTGGAAAAATCTGACGTCACCGTGTCTTTTTTGTTTCCAGAGTACCCAAAAAGCGAAAGTGGCGCTGAAGTCGGGTCGGATCTTAGCACCGTCCATGGACTCCTTTTGCGGGGTCACGCTGAAACCTCGGGAGACTTACGTCATCACTGGTAATAAATTATGTAACAAAAATCTCTGACTTTAACCGAAAATGTTAAAGGAAAATCAACCTTGTGTCGTACACTTTTAAGGTTTTTAGATACAGCCACTTCTAACAGACAATGCATGTGTGACCTAAACCTACGTTTGGGACATTTAATCAAATACCGAGAAACACTTAAATCTATGTAGGTAAGGATCATTTGCGATACTTAAAATGTAGGCAAATTAAATAGATTTAAAATGTAGGGACTCAGCTTAAGCGTATATTGCATTGATCTTTAGAAATATACAGTATCTATATTTTTGTGTGAAGTATTGACTTCTCTTAACAAAATACTTTATGTTATGCGAACTTTATACAGGTAGAAAAAAAATCACTTGGTATGGCAAAAACATTAGCTAAATAGTATCACCAAAAAAAATTGCCTATCCTTTCAATGTACCTACTTCCAAGGAGTACTGAAGCGTATCACTTCCGGCGTTTTAAAAATGGTTGGTTTATATATATTTCTTTAGATAACTATCCAACTCTGTAGTAATACTGACAGCCCAAAATTATAAAAAATAAATCTAAAAAAAGGCGTATTACGCACTGTCAGTAATTTACAGTAGGTACTTAAAAGAACTATGATAATAACATGTGCGTAATTTATTTAGTACCTACATCTCAAAAATAGTTACGTACTCTTCTTCTAAGAAGGTATAACTAACATACATATAATGAAGATTTTTTACATCGCTGTTAATGATAGGTAAGGTACTCGTAGATAATTCAATCACGTAAAGTATTACCTACCTACCAAGTACCTATTAAAATCCAATATTTCCAACTAATATATGTACGTACCTATTATAATGAGTACACAAAAAAAGTCAATTTGTATAGTGAATATTGATTTCTACTAATATACCTGTTATTTACTTTTTGTTCGAGCTTACGTCATAATTATGGTACGCTAATTTAGGAGGTCGTATAATACTCGTCAGTGATTTTATATACCTCATTCATGATATTATGATATAACTACCTACTATGTTTTCTGTTCGTAACTTTACGTAATTTTCTAGAAAATGAGAAATGGAAATAATGACATTGCATAGGTATCCATTTCCACCAAACCATATAGTCACCCTAATCTAAGATTATTTTTAGATTAGAGATGATAGTGTAGGCATCTACTTAAATATTTATTAAATAAATGAATTAACGTTACTTTAAATAAAGAATTCCAAAATACACATTTAAAATAAAACTTTTTTTTTTGTAGAAAAAGAAAAAATATTTGGCGGCCAGTCGGCAGCAAGGAGGTCGTAACTCGTGTTTCAAACTATTCCTTATTCCAGGTCAAGTGGTACACCTGCAGGCGCACATTAACCTATGCGGGTACGTGACACGATGGCGGGACGTCACTCCGCGGCAGCGGAAAGGTTTCCGACTACTCTACAAGCAGGGATGCGCTTGCAAGGTAACTTTTATTTACTAATTTTAATACATCATTTTGGATATTCTCCAGGTTTCTATTTTTTTTATAATACTTTGAATGCAATGCACCTGAAAGAGAGCATTAAATATCATGAACTCATAAATTATATGAAAAAGAGATTTTCATGAACATTTCAACCGTTACGTCGAACGATTTGTAATAATAAAAAATGTAAGTGTAAGTTTAGTCAATCAAGTCAAATCCAAAATTGTCAGGCTTTAAAGTGGCCCAGGATGCACCATGTCACTACCCCATTACCTACAATAAATATAATATGTACTGTACACATTTAACATGTGTGTATTAAAGACCAATTATGTGACCCCAAAGTTTGAACAAGTATTTTGTCACAAGTAATAATAGAGTGAATGTAATCAGGTGCACACGAGCTGGCGGCGCATCAAGTCGCCGAACACGTGCGTGACGAGCTTCGGCGACTGCTACGAGCGACACGGCATCTGTCTGCACGACCGCGAGAGGAAGTGCCGGTGGACCAGGTGAGATTACTACGCTCAGTGTAGACAACGCAGCCTGACCTTGAATTATCGTATTCTAGAAACCCTAAATTACGGGAGACAAGTTTTCAAAAGTTTGCGAACACTTTTGAATTTTTTTTTAAACATTCCACCACTATAACTTGGATACATTAAACCTTTACGTAAATTTAGTAGAAGGGTGCACCTTATTTCATAGAGTTTAACATATTTTACACCAATACTAATGTTTTTGGAGAAATAGTTGTAACAGTGCAAAAACTGTTGGGTCTGGATTTGCGCATAAAAAACAACTAAAAGGAAACGATCATTTTTCAACAGTAGGTAAGCTATTGTGCAAAACAATGGCCAGCTTGTTATAATATGAGACAAAGGCTCCGATTCCCCCACACTATGGGTAATTGTACCAGCAGAATTGGACACCGAGCGAGATAATTAGAAAATGGATTTGAATTTACTCCGCGGTTCCCTTTAATCAACGCAAAGTGTCCCGTTCTAGAGAAGGAATTGAAATCTTTCCACTTTGAAATTTCATTATCAGGCAGAGGAGGCTTGATGCCGCTCTGTGCTTGGCAAAAAGTTAAGAACTGTGCTTACAGACTAGATTAGATTTCATTGAATATCTACCGAAGAGGGGAACGCAATTTCGCGTTGTTAGTTTTTAACATGAGAAAATATTTGTTTCATTTTGAAAGAAAATTATTGTTTTAGATTGTAGTCTAGAATTCCTTTTGTATAACAAACGATTATTTATCGGACTTATAGGGAAGTAAATAAATGTTACTGGGTAGAAATGAATGGATATCCTCATTGTGATATCAATTCTAAGCGTACCTGATTAATATTTTTTTTAACGATTAACCTCGAGTGAGTTCGAAGCTTGGTGATTTATTAGGCGTGTTTGTGGTCTCTTTTTCAGAGCCTATATGTATCATACAAAGACGCGTCTTTTAATACATGCTTTTTCCTTTTTTTTCAGGGCTCCAGCTCTAACGAGGTGTCTCCAAATGCAGCACTACAACGGCACTATGACCTGATTTCAGTCATATCACTCAAGGAGCATGTAACATTCTAAAAACCCTCTCCTTATAACGCTAGTGTGAAGGCTATGCACTAATTTAATCATATTGACACATTTCGTTCATTGCCCATCGTACCATTAGAATTACACCGTATAAAAGCCAGAAATATATTGGATCAGTCCATATTATACGTACCTACAATTGAAAAGCTTACTGGAACTATCAAACGTATTTTTAACAATTTTCCATGATCTGTCACTAATGTCAAATTTTGTATGAATAATATGATATTCATGACAGATGTAGGAACGAAAATCCACCGATTACACGGCATTGAATTCTTCATTGGTTGTGTAAAAATAACGAATCTAAAGTAACTTGGTTCTTGTAATCTTTTTGGTGTTGTAAAGGATAATGAACGATAGATTTCCTAGTTACTTAAGTAATACTTATATGTATTTTTCCGCACTTCATTTACATTCTAATTTATTATTTTTGTGTTGAGCGTGCGCGTATGTTTTGAGTCTTTATTTGATGCGTTGTAAGAGCCTACCTAGGTTCTGTACTAAACTGAGTTAATCTGAGTATGAATTGTATGGTGTATGTCTGTCTGCCACTCTGGAAGGCATCGTGATACTGTTATATGTATAGAAATGTATAGAGTTCACACTAACGTCACTATTTGTTGTTCTGTAAGGAAAAAGTAATTTTAACGTTATTTTTGTATTATTTATTATTTAAGTTTTAAAAAATGTGCCACTGTGTTATGTTAATTAACAGATCCACAGTGATATTGTTAACATAGGATACATCAAATAAATGTCTGATTTTTTTATTAACATGTTTTATTACGGGAGTTCCTGAAAAATAAGTGTATACAAAACGCTGTTGGTATGGGTATTTTGCTCAGTGTCTTAATTCAGGAAAATGTCATTACATTATGCATTAGCATTATATGAAGATTTTAGTGTAAAATGTTCATAACAATATTTGATTCCTGTTGAAAAACCTACAATTGGATAAAAGTAAAGTAGTTACGGGCACGCCACAGGTAGCCTTCCACATATTTCGATGGTTAATCAAACAGCCTATTTCTTCATAGTTGTTAATGCTACGTCGTCTGCTGCTGTACTATAGAAAAGAGGCGTAGTAGGTACGTTTTCGTTAGCAACAATACCTACTGTTTTTGTTCGTGGATATATGCTAAAAAAAAACCTAATGTCCTAGGATTTTTTACAATTTAAATATAACTGCAAAGATACAATTAGTTTCCAGGTAGAGTCGAACAGAAAGACTCTTGGTAGCGATTCCGCACCTGTAAGTAATAAGTCTAGTCTAAGACTCACCATGTCAGTGTGGTTGTGGTAGAAGGTCTGCTCTATCAACGGGAAGTTCTCTCGTCCCAGGCGTCTCTGCAGCTGCAGCAGGTGACCGAACACCCAGGGTCGATCCTGCACATTCGTTTTATTTAGATATTATTTTTCCTTTATTGCACTAAAAGTACAATGAGTGGGCTTAATTTAAATTCTCATTCAGATACTTATCTGAATGAGAACGGGACAGTGGTAGGTATGTCATATATTATATTCAATGAAATAGTAGGTAACATGAGCATGATGTATTAGGTGTATAATAAAACTTGAAAAATATGTGTCAATATGCATACATATTCATTCATATAAAGTAATTAATATTGACCCATTGGAAAATTTAATTTTATTGGATACATCGATGTGTATCTGCCTTTCTGTCATCCCACTTAGCTGACAGCGAGCAAGATGCTCTGCGTGGACTTTGACTTTGATATCTGCGTAAATAATGACGAGAATTCACAGTAGACCATATAATCCAGTCGTCTTATGAAGAAAAAAAGGTAGCGATCCAAAGACCGTAAACATAACTGATCGAAGGTTACCTGGAAGTGATAGATAGAGTTGAGGCTGTTGACGGCTGGCACTCCGCCAAACTTAAGTCCCAGCAGGAGCGGCCGGTGGTCGGCGCCGGCGTCGCGCACGTTCTGACGGATCAACACGAACTCCGGCCTGCATCAAGAAGCATACATAAATAGAGTTACATGTATGTATATACACACTCATGTCCATAACTTTTTCTCATATTTCTCTCAATTTCATGAAGAGGAGCAACAAATATCGCCAGTGTTGCTGCTTTCGAACTTTCTGCCAATCCTTAGGATCGCAAGAAACCTCCGGTCCGGCTCCGGCTCTGGCGGAATTACTTAGTCAATACTTTTCATCATATTAAAATAGATCACATGTAGTTCTTGTGGCTCTATATCTTGGGTGCAAAAGAGATTACAACATGAACTAGTCACTTATCGTGTACAAATTGTGTCATACTCTTAAGTCTCAAATGTGTCATACTCATAGTCCCTCCTACTCGTACATCTTAGGTCGCTTTTTCCACTTTATTTTGAAAACATTGTAAAAACAACAAAAAAAAAATCATTATAAAAAATACATTTATAAAAAATAATTTTAATTAACATATCCTGGCGCTGTAAAACAATAGAATGTGGCTGCTTTTGTTGAAATGCGAACACACAACCGCGGTGTCATAATAATGAAAATAAAAAATCCATTTGTAGAAAACAAACTTGCCAGGAAAGAAATGCATTAGACGCCGTAAAACACAAAGAGAAAATGTAAATATCGTTACGTGGTTGTTTCATTCCCATTAAAGGATTTACAAACCTTTTTGGATTTACTTCGCGAACATCTTCCTTCATCGTATGTGGTTCGTGTATCGTGCCTAACGTATATGTATGGTCTGATATATGAAAGGTATTAATTTACACTACTATGTGGCCCATTAATAGGTCTAAATCTTTTTGGCGTTATTAAGAAGAGTCCAATCCGTCCAATTTTAGAGCGAACTGAATCTTGTAATTAATTGTGCTCCATAACACCACAATACAAGCAAAAAGAAATATCCGAACACATTCAAGAAATGGTGTTGTTATCGAAAAACGTTTTGAATAGAGTAGCTGTCGAAGATTTGAGGTATAAAAAAAATGCTAAGTATCTAACTATGAGTAACTAGCAAACCCGGCGAACTCCGTTTCGCCACCAGATGGGTTCGTTTCGTTTACCCGCTTTTCTGTTGAATTTTTCCTGAATTTTCTTTGCTATAAACCTCACGGAGCCCGAGACCTTTCCAACGAATGCAAAACCGTGGAAATCGGTTCGTGCGTTCTGGCGTCAGGGAGGATAACCCTACTTATTTTTATATACCTTAGTAGATAAACAAAATGAGTCTTACTTGAAGCAGCGTGTGACCTTAGTCCCGCTGCGGTACACTGCCATAGACACGTTGGCACCCTCAGAGCTCGCCGTCACCGACAGCTCCTGTACATTCATGTATCTTTTAATGACTTTGGTATTAGGTTCAATATTTATTACCCCCGTTAAGTCGAGCAAGCACGCCGTAATAATCCTTTCATAAAATTTCGAGCATTTTCCAACCTCCTGTTACTTTGCTGTGATTCAAAGACTCACCCTTATCTCATTTCTTAAAGTAAAAAAAATAAGATCGAATTTACAATCTCCTCCTTTTTGATGTCGGTTAAGAATTTGCTGACGGCATCAAAAAGGAGGATTCTTTTTTTTTTAAATTGCCAGTAGAAACAAAAATAAAATATTCTAAACAATTATAGTTAAGAAAGGACGCGGTCTATCGGGGTCCGATCTTCACATATGTCCAAGCTCAAGTCTTACCCGGAACTCAGCCTGCTCAACCCGGATGTCCCATTCCCCGGGCAGTCGGCGGCCGCGGAAGTACTTGCTCCAATCCGTGCTGGGGTCGTCTACCACCAGCAGGGTCACGCAGCGGTCGCGGTTGTACCCGCGGCCCACTGACGCCACCGATGTCACGCTCCCTGGCGATGGAAAGTTGTTAATTTAAGAGGATGTTAAATTTTTATAGAGTACTAGCTGACCCCGGCTGTTATGTTGTTTTACGAATATACATGTTGAACACGTTATATATCATATTAAAATAGATCAAAAAAAAATACACTTCACGCCTTTTCATCCCAAAGCAGGGTAGGCAGAGGCACTTGCTTAATAAGCGAGTACCCACGGTTCACCAAGCGTATTTAACCCAACGTGACAGGGGGTGAGTTGTTTTATACTATGTATTGATTTATACCTGTCTATGGCCTGTGCCTGTTGATATACTTAATGTATCCCTGGACATTTCTCACACGGTAAAGTGATCTTAAGGATACCTTATGCTATGTGTGTAAAATACGGTTGCTTATATAAATAGATATGTACTTTTAGACACAGACACGGATAGATAAATAAAACGCCAAGTCGCAGACATCAAATAAGCTCAAGCAAGCTCAGCTCATCACTAAAGAGGCAGGAATCACACCCGCGACCATCGTCCTAGAAGCAGAAGCCCTGATATTTAGTCCAACTCGGTAGCAAGACTCGGTGTCTGACACGATTATGATTGTCATCATCATATTTTCAAGATCGTAAGAGTTGGTATTTGAAACTTTGAACTAGGATCCCGGGTTCGTTTCCGGATGTCCGCTTTGTTTCCTACACTGCCATGTGAAATTTACTCAATGACAATGTACATGGCATAAACATGTTGTTTATTCTAAAATTATGTAGACCATAGTGGCAGTAGGTTCACCACCTATCAAGTTGATATATCCCTTGGTAAGATATGGGAAGTTGTCAAAGCTACCTCTGCCTCACACAGCAAGTGTGAGTTTACACTATTTTCCAAGAATGTGGCAGTGAGCACCTCCGAATCCAAAACCGCCCACAGTAAAATCAATGCCGCACAAACCTGTGATAGTTTTTCTGACCCGTGTCAATAAACACTTTTTACCTCAATGAAGAAGGCAAAAAAGAGACAAGTCGTACCTAATATTAACTTACTGTACCTACAAATAAAAAAGATCTCTGGAATAGTCCAAGTAAACAACTTAACCATCATACAAAAAGCGAGGGGCGGGTATAGATAGTTCTGTGTAAAGACAAACAAAAGGTCGCTTGTTCAGTATATCTTTGGAGTTTACATTACACCCGCAGAAAAACATTGCTCATTTTCGGACAATTTCTTTCGGGAATAAAAATAGTTATAAATGGTTTTATTTAGCCAGACACAGATACGTAACTAAGATGTCGATTTAATGATATACTTCATGTCAAGTAAAAGCCGATTTACTTTAGAAACCTTCTTAATTTCTAAGTTTGAAACTTTGTAACTAAAATTTAAAGTAAGGTTGTGTAAAACTTTTTGTCTCAGCCTACACCTCTGAAGATAGGTGTGAAACTATGTTTAAAGTAAGAATTTGATGGGGTACCTACATCGGCGAACGTATCAGTTTGAAACCCTTATTTGGAAGTTAAAAATCAATGTACACTTCACGCCTTTTAGTTCCAAAGCGGAGCAGGTAGAGGAACTTGCTTAGCAATTGCAAAAAGTCTTTATTTTTATCTTAGCGCATAAAATATTTTTAGAATTTAAACATCGAAGCTTTTAATAACTTCAAACCACTCTCTGATTCTCGTTTAATTAAAACTAAATTCAAGTACCTACCTTCAGATTCAGTTAGGATGTAAAGAAGACGACGGAGTCTGGTAAACTCACCCCGTTAAGCACATTACGTATTCATGATGCAGAATCGACTTTGAAATTGTGTAAAATGTTAGTCGCAAACTATTACCCTGCTTGACTGCTCGCAGTCAGCTAAGCTGAGATGTCTTTCGCTTATAACCGTATGAGATTCGAGTAAAAGTACTGTGGCGTTAGCGGCGTATTTTCAGTCTTTTTACATTTTTGGTTTACAATACCGGAATTTTTATAATGTTTTTTTTTTGTTACCGGGAGGCGGGATCTGACAACTCGAGTCTGGCAACTGGATGTGTACCAGTGGGACTTTTTTTCAGAGACTATGTACACAACGCATCGCTCCTACGGTGAAGGACAACATCGTGATGAAATCTGCACACCACAAGGTGTGTGAATCCTATAATGGCGATGGGCTCACCCCCTGTCACGTTGGGTTAAATACGCTTGGCACCGCTTGGTAAACCGTAGGAAATTGCTTAGCACGTGCCTCTGCCTTCCCCGCTTTAGGATTAAAAAGCGTGAAGTGTGTATTGTATCTTATGTTTTCCAAACATTTGAGTAAACTTCGGACATGGCAATGCTTATCATAAACTAACACGAATACTTAGTTACTTCCAGGGTATAGCAAGAACATAATTTGTATGAAAAACATAAGGTGGCCGGTTATTTTTGCCTTTAAGTGTAAACGAAACGAAAAGTGAATAAAAAGTAACAGTTTAAAATGTTAACAATGTGTAAACTTACAACGCACGAAGTAAGAACTAACTCCGTACTTATTACGTAAAGTATTACAAATTTCAAACAAGTTGAAACTCCTCAACACAAAGCAAGGAGAAGAACCACTTACTCCTATTTCCCAGTAGTAAAGTACCTTATTATTTCGAAGGTAAGTGAAAAAGTCTCGGCTCGAGCACTCGCTTTGTCAACACAGAACAACTTATCTCAATGAAATCAAACCGACTTGGGACTTTTCCTGAAGAGATTTTTATTATTGTAGATAAATAAGAAAGGACAAGAAATAAAATATCCCGTAGTTGAAATGAGGTCCAATAAAATATATCAGAAGAAATATAAGACGTTGTTTGTGTTGTAATCTGATTTTCAGGCTTTGTTTTGTCTACTGCGAAGACATGTTTAATCATCTAAGGTTTCATTAGCTTCAGAAACAGAGAGTTTATCGTGTTTAGATATTTCTAAAGTAGTAAAGAGAAGAGTGTCGTTTAAGACATTGTACCTATACCAATAAGATTAGTCTGTTGACGACAGATGGTTTGGTGGGTCACAACTATGTAGGTAGGTAGAACTAATACAGTAGAGAGCAAAAATATATTTTTTATTTAAACATGACATGAATAATAGATAAGTCACTTCAAAAAAGGAGTTTTTCTCAATTGGACCCGTATAAGCTTGTTCTTTTTACGTTTGTTCGCGGATAACTCCGTAGTTTATAAATCGATTTTTATGATTTTTTGTTTTGGAAAGAACATATTTCCATGATAAGGAAATCAGGGTGTGATTATGGCAAAACCGACAAATCGAGAGTATTTAAAAAAACTGCTGCTGGTACTGGTTGAAGTCTGTTCTTTTTTCTTTAAAATTTCACTCAATTTCACTCACACTTTCACTATTTTAAATTTGTAACTACAGCCAAATACAAAATATACGCTGACTCACGAGACTAATTACATCAAGGTATTTTTAGCTGGAAACAGCTTCAAAAAGATCGTTAACAGTAGGTGTGCAATGCACACTGAGCTAGCTTTGTGAAAAAATTTGCATGCTTTTTCGCAATCACGTTCACTAAAAGGGGATTAATACTTTTTCAAAGAACAATCCTCCACTCAATCCACGTTTACCTCGGAGACAGAAGCGAGGTGCTGTAGGAAATCTCTGTACTATATACCTAGTCTGTGTAAACTAAGCTACCAACCTTATGAATATTGAATGAATGAGTTCATTTAAAATATTGCAAAAAAAAACTAAAAAAAAAAGTAATATTATTCTGACTCTAACACAAGAAAACACTTCAGAAAATCACAACAAAAATATTTCATAGAGGTAAAAGATATTCTATCAATATGAATCCAATAAATCGCAACTCGTGTGTAAATATAAAAATCTCCAAGTATTTCTAAAGCCTGAAAGAGGTTCGAATCGAGTTACAAGAAGATGATCCTTTTTCCTTTGATGTTATATCGGATACCGTAGGAGAGCCCGATATATCTCATACACCTATTGAATTGCCTTTCTCAGTCGAACATAACAGTTTGAAATACAAATATAAGGTACTTGTACCTTAAAATAACAATATCGTAAGTTTAAATGGCTTTTAAGAGTTGTAGGACTGTTTTGTTTTTTGTTTGTTACCTGTATTTATTTATGTATTTGGGATTTTGATATCGGTATAATAGAATTGTGCAGGTTATCAAAAACTTACATATCTGTTGCGTATTGCATTTTCGTCACGCTTGGATTTTAGTTTTCATATAGTTACATATTTCATATTCAATCGTTACAAATATTTAGTGAGTGAGTGACTCTTCTTCTCTGTAGGGTTTACCTCATTTGCCTAAGCCTTACTTGCAAGGACCCAGCATCCCCTTTTTTGGTGATTGATTATTGGACCCCTTTTTCGGCTTAGAAAATCATAAAGTTAAGTAAATTAAAAATAAATGTTTCTTCACTGTCAACGGAAAATCCCTCGCATTTTACCATAATTGAATATAATATTAATGGTAAAGTGAAAAAAAAAAAATTTAAAAAAATCACCCGCAAAAAAGTAAAACTGAATAAAAAAAACTGACTTACCAAGTAAATTAGCACCCTGATCTCTTGCGGCGCCGGTGAGGCTCTGCACGCGCTGCAGCAGCGACTCCCGCGACTTGGCCGGCGAGGAGGGCGCCGAGGTGCCGCGGGAGCCACCGCGGAGGTTCAGCGACAGATCCCCGCCGCCGGCCCCGGGAGCCCCGGCCGCCGTGCTCGCGGCGCCGGTCCCGCTGCCCGCTGATGATACGCTGCTCACACTCCCACCAGTCGCTGTGTGATGGAGGAAGTTGTTAGAAAACTATACTGCTTCCAAACTACGAAAAGGAGTAATATCACATTATTTTCATGTGAATATTTGCTTAAACACTGAATGATTATTATTCTCCGCCCAAAGCCGAGAATGGTGCGGTTTTCCTATTGGTGGTAGTATAGGTATCCAAGTATCTAATGGTGGTTGTGTGGAGATTTGGCTGTTAAGATATTCCGCATAAACAATTTCAAGTGTTACCGTTGCCTGCGAAAGTGTTACATCCTACTAAAATTATAAACGCGAAGGATCTTTGGATTTTAGGCTTTCGGATTTCAACGAATCTTTTCAATAACATCAATAGCATTATAGAGGTATATCGTGGGCGTTTGCTTAGCAAGTGCTTTTGCCTACCCCGCTTTGCTATTAAAAGGCGTGAAATATATCTATTTATTATTAAATTACACATCGGAATAACACATAAGCCGTATTTTATTCCGAATTTCCCAGGGGAACGGGATTAGAGTCGGAATACATCAAGGAAGGGCCAGCTCGTGACCAAGGCTCATGTAACTGTGACAAAACGTCGAGCAAATAACGCAGCTGAATGCTTATCTTTGGTTAATTTCGCACCGTAATATTATTGATATAATGGCAGTACGCGTTCCTTTATAGCATCATTTACATCAAGGAACTTCTGTCAAATTGTCGTTTGACAAGTAGCATTCATTAATAAATAACATTGGCTCACGTCGTTGATCCCTAATAATCCCTAGTGCGGTGGAGATACTTTCGGAGATATGGTTTACCATAAATAACATCTGACGTAACAAATGGGGCTTAGAAGGACAAAATGTGAGGGTACTGCCGATAAGTGCCAAACCCATGGCTCAATAATCCCTTTCATACACCGAATTCCCTAGGCTTTTTTGTGTAATTCGAAGCAAGACAGAAAGGTATCATTCTTTCAACACGACCCAATTACTTAAGTAAATATTTAAACTGTGGCCGAAGGGTCCTTGTGTTCCTAAGGTTCTGACCACTCCCTTTAGGGGGTTATGGACGTGAGTGTACGTGTGTGTGTGTGTGTGTATTCATATAATGAAGATCAAATTTCTCCTCTAACAATGCATTATTAACTTTTAGCAGAGGTCACAATTAGTGAAATAGTGTAAAATCCAATGGTCGGTAACATCTTTGAGCCTTAGAATAGAGCAAGGAAGAAAGTATGGATTGAATTTGACAAGCCTTAGACCTTGTGCCTAACAGATATTAAAAAAAACTAAATCGGGATTAAATTGCAAATTTAAAGAAAACCCGTTTTTATGTTCTTGGATTTGCCCTTTCAATAGATACCCCACTAAAACATATTTGTATAAAGTCATATACTATATAATATCATTGTATAATGTCGATTTTTTTCCCCACTTTCAACCCTCATAACTTTTGAAGAAATTATCCAATTTTCATTTAATAAACAGATTCTAAATATAAGTGTCGTGCTCTTTTATTTGATATCCCACTTGGACATAATAAATTAATAATAAGTTAAATTTTTCATCCCCCATGTCAACCCCCATAACTTTTGAGTGGAGGAACCGATAAACCGGATATCGATAAAATATAGCTAAGAACACGCTCGATCAAAGCATCTTTCAAACAAAAAGAAACGCATTAAAATCTGATCATCCGTTTGGGAGCTACGTTGCCCCAGACAGACGCATACATACACTGACACGAACAAACTTATAACACACCCTGTCGTTTTTGCCTGGGTTAAAAAGATCGTCAACTTAGGTACGAAAAGATATTGCTTTTAAAAATACGTCACGAAAATAAAGAGGATCATATCCCCGAGAGAGCTTTTGAAATAGATTTTAAAATTTACATTTTCAGTGCTTCAAGAGCTTCGCTGGACAGTAATGGTAGAGGATTTAATTTTGATGCTTTTTCGCTTCAAAAACTCTACACCTAAATTCGCAGGGTAAATGTTTTATTACTCTTAAAATGATATCAAATAGTGTAAGACTTTTATTTTATTTACAGCCTTTATGCATTATTAATGGGGACTTTAACTTTCTTCATTCCTTTTTCTTCCTTCCTAAACGTGGAAATAGGATCCCGAGCAATGGTCTTAGAAGCTCGTTGTACCGACACCATCATACATCCGTTTTGTACTTTTTGAGTGAAAGAAAAACAGACAGACACACTTTCAATAAAATGTTAGCATAATTACATAATAAATAACCACATACGTGCTCTCCTGTCCATAATAATTCTTCAAGATTAGATTATGGAGACATTCTGCCTGGATACTTTCTGCCTGAGAATTGCTTTTCAGTTACAGATAGCAGATGACCAGCCTATCGCCCATTGTACCCTTTTTTAACCCAAAAATCATTAGCTGTCATTATTTTTAGTTTAGTGAGGTTTAATTAATAGGATTATTACAGAAATTAGCAAAATGACAAGTAGAAAATAGCCTGGCTTGGGCTAGTCTGTTTTCCCTAATCTTTTATGGCATTTGAAGTGGAACTCAGGAAAGTTGGAATTACTCTAATGCGACACCGCTTGTGGCGCAGCGCCAAGTAGTTCCTAAAATGAAAACGACGAAATTAACCGGATATCCGTATACTCCGAAGCACAAATCTCTCTTTGACTATCGCTGTTGTTCTGTATGCTTCATAAACTGGAGCGAACCGAACCAGAGCCAATATACTTCAGGGTCCTGGTAAGCAACCGAGGTAACTTTTAACGCTTGCGTGAGTTTGCTTATAGCTGGCATACAGCACAGAAGAATTCATGAATGCTGTTCACAATTAAGGACGCATCGAGGACTCGACGCAAAGTCTCCGTAATGTGGTCGTCATATCCCAGAAAGGGGAGAGCAGTTTTTTGGCAACAAAACAGGGATGGGTGAAGATAATTTGTATGGAGTCAAGAAAAAGAGCGCGTTGAAAGGAGGCAAAAGCAAGTAAGTTGCGTAATTTAAAGTATGTTAAGTGCGAAGTGCATCAACTTCTTTCTCCCGAACATAATCGGAACCAGCGCCGCAAGTTATGTACCGCTTTTCCAATTATTATAATCGACAATCCGATTTTCCGGGTGTATAATAATATTGTCGATTCGAAGTCTCATCTCGACTCTACCTATTAATAATTGCGTCGTAAGTAAGCAATCGCTTTATTTTATTAATCTTGAGCCCTGATACCCAGTATGAACATTTAATACAAACTATCTTGTTCTGTTCTGGTGCGTAAAAAATAATGATACCAGATGCCCGTAATTGTTGCAATACATGGTGTCAAACACATCTTAAGGGAGAGGTTTGATTAGCCACCAACAATCGCCAATAACCATTATAATTATTAGCCTACTTTTAGTCCGCGGGCTGAAAATACCACACTTTTTGTGATCAACACGGTCGACTATTCACTAACCGTACTGTCCATAAAAGTTCTCTACTGAGCCGTGGGCCGAGTTAATCCTGAACTGTGAAGAAGGCAATCGATAAGTCCGCGGTCTGAGTGCTCCTTTAGAGGGTCAAAAGGGTCAACTTATTCCACTTGTATGAGCGATGAATGAGTAGATAAAATATGAAGGGACACTAAAGGGACTGTGACTAAGGGTGGGCTATAAGCCCGTTGCGGGATATGGATATGAGTATGTTCAAAGACCACTTGAGAACTAATCTAACAGTTTGAAAGATTAAATTCAATATCTCAACACTCCTGTGTTTCTACCTTCCTTGGGTTGTTTTAGGTGCTTGGCTTTTTGCTTATATTGGGATAATATGGAGCATTCGCACAAAAGGGCTTAAATGGTATGGCAAACTAATTAACCACATGCCGAAATATTTCTGTGTATTGTTTTAGAATCGTCCGTATTTTGACGTAGAACAAACACTACTCAGGTAAATTTTATACCTTGCCTGACTACAATGGCAAATGTGAATGTCGAGATAAATGTGCCTCAAGTATTACATACCTATGCATTGATTTTTCTTTCAGAATATGAGATTTAGTCACAAAGAATTTCTTAAGACACAATTCACAGTACGAAGGTGTTCTTTGAAAAGCTTAGGTAAAACTTTTTGCTTAGAATTGCAGGAATTGAAATGTAAGTAAGTATCTAACCACTGTCAAATATATTCAAAATTTATTTCTCAAAACTTTAGTAGGTATTTATTTTTGACACATCCATAAGCCTTTTGAAATATTAACTGATAGTCGAATAAATAATTCAGTAACTATGCAAATTTCATGCTGGCAGATTTTAAATACGCACAATCAAACCTATAAAGCATATTTGCATGTATTCATTGGAGAATTCGCGCACTGAAAAAATTCGGCACACTAAAAATACATTATAACACAAATATGAAAGTTTGAAGCACTTTAAAATCTGTAGAATAAAGTAGATAATACTAGGAGACGCCCTGCGATTATATTTGCGTATTATCCGTTTTAAAGCTTTTGGTTACTTTATGAATATTTTGTGAGTATTCTATTCTTGTATAAAACTACAAATGCTATGTTACGTGGTTAGTATATTGCAGCTTGGCAACGGTGAAAGTTTTTTTTAAATCGGTCCTGTTCCAGTGGGGTTAGAACAATAAGAAAACGTAATTTAGTTTCGTGTTAACCCATTCGTTTTCAGCAACGTCCACCAATCGCAGCTTGCGGTTCTATTCCGTGATTGGTCTAATGTCAAGAAAACTAATGAATCGACACGAAACGAGTGAGTTTTTAGCGTCCTAATTCCAGTGGGCAAAGCCCACTCTACATACGTCGGCAGATATACATAATTAAAGTAGACTTACCTTGGGAGGGCGGCCTCTGGCTCTGCGGCTTGGGCTGGCTGGTGGTGGCCGGGCGGCCCGTGTAGGGGTCCACTTCGCCCTCATCGCACTCCGACTGGAGGTCCCCCGAGCTGAATCTGCGCAACGCGTCGGCTGAACTACACACGCCATCGCCACGCCACCGCCACCGCACGCCGGTCACAAATGTAAATACTCACTTGTAGGCTCGCGCCCATTTACCGTGTTACCACAACATCGATTTGTTGCAATGCGCAGCCATTGTGCATTTTAGGGATGGGCAAATTTTATCCATCAAGTTAAGATTTCCAATACGAAACTTGCATCAAAATTACATTTTACACGTAAAGTGTGTACTTTAAGCATGTACCTACGTCATGTATTTCTATTTTGAGTAGGTATCATACACACGAGGGTGTTTCTTTTATTTATGTATTTTGCCCATCTCTTATGAAAATGAGAAATTAAAAACCATGCAATTATAGCAATGTTGCCCGCGGCACGTGTGACATGAAATGTTGAGAGTACAGGCGTAGTTTAGCCAACTGACCGGTACAAGTTGACCTCTTGGTTAGTGGTGTTTTCTAAGGCAAGGTGGCTAAAGGGCGCGTTGTACAGGGGTTTATTGAGTGAGCATTTGCAGCGAGGGCGAGCTTGGCGGGGTGACGGGGAAGCGACGTGGCAATAATGTGGTATGACGATGTTATTTCCACATTTACGTATAACTAGTTACTGGTGCCCCCCTAGCAAAGCGCTCCATGAAAGACATGACAAAACATATCAGGCACTGCGATTGGTTGTAACAACGCTGTGTGACATACCAACGAATCACAGCGAGTATTTGTTCTATGTCGTGTCTTTCTTGACGCGCGTGCTAGCCCTGCAGTTAAGTGAGTTTCATAGTTTCCAAATTCTTTGATTTGATGATTAATTCAACAATAAAAAATGACCTTGGTAGAACTTTTTTACTGAATATGAAAAAATTGAATATGGGTATTGTAACAAAGTAAACTGCTTAATGACGGTGAAAAAGCCACACAAATTTCACAATAAATTTCAATTGATAATGTTTATATAAAAATAAGATATTGATGTTACAACATTCCTTGGTACTGCCTCTTCACCGTCTCTTTATGATTTTAGACATGCAAAGATTGAACTAGATGTAATAACATCTAGTTCAAAATATTTGTAAAAAAAAATAGAATATGCAGCGGGCTATGATAATGATATGCAAAGAAAAAATACATGAGCACAAATAGTCAAAGATAAATACAAATAGACATCCAAATGTAAACGGGAGCTCGTTATTTTTTACCATATACTTGTACTGCAGGCCTAGCACATGACAGCGCTTCAAGAAAGAAGTGACAAGACATACAATGCTCTGCGATTTGTTTGATTTGAGCTGGGACGCACGAAGAGTGACATAACAGTCAATCAGACTGCGTACTTGTTATAATTATATCGTCTCTTTCTTGACGCGCGTGCTAGGCCTGTTGTAGAAGGTATATTTTGATTTACCTACTATGTACATTTTAAACCCCAATTTTTTTAAATAACATAAGATATTACACATACATAGCTCTACATACACTGCGCGCCTATCTCCCAGAGGGGTAGGCAGAGATTACAGCTCTCCATTTGTCACGGCCCTTTAATGATGAGTAATTATCTCCCTCTTAGTTCAGGCTATTGATATCTCCCCAGCAGCGGAAGACAAAGACAGATACAAAATATATGAGACAGCAGTAGCAAATAATTCACCCAGTGCGCTTTCTATTGTATCACCGGAGTAGAATCTAGACAACTTTATGGTATGAGGTTTCCTGATAATGCTTTCCATTATAGTCCTGTAGGATTGTTCCTATGGGGTGGAGAACTCATGAACTAATGGCGTTAGTATCGCATGACCCAAAACAGCACTATTGGTTAATCGATTATCACTACAAGTCAGAGGCTACTTTTTGAGCGACTTCCAAAATGGAGTCTTTCTCAATTTGCTTATATGCTTTTTTATGTTTGTTCACAGATAATTTCGTGGTTAATGAACCGATTTTAATCATTATTTTTCTGTTAGAAAGACTTTTCATCCCATCCCATGACAAGAAAACCATGGTGTAATGATGGCAAACTAAACAAATCGCGAAGAACTTTAAAAAATCGCAGGTACGGCTGGTATTTGTTGAAGTATTTTTTTTATTACATTATATTAGTTCATATGGGTCAAAGGTAAGAAGCGTCATCTACATTCAGCTTCGCGTTTTCTTCTCTATTCGTGCTAAGCTTGGATTTTACTCTTGCGTAGGTAAATGCTGTATTCAGTTGAGATGTTTATATCATTTGTTTCTATATAAGTAACATAATTATGACAAATTAAACAATATTAGCCGTGTATCATCTGCTTACTGGTCAAACCAAATAGGTACGTAGATAATTACAGTTTTTAGAAAACTTAGATTTATTTAACTTTTTTTTTAAATTACTTTGAACAATAATACAATACAATACACACTTTACACCTTTTAATCCCAAAGCGGGGTAGGCAGGAAAAACGTACAATTGCAATGTGAATATTCACTACATCGCTAATAATTGGTTAAAAAACACTTATTTATTTTGACCAATAACAAGACGATAATCGCATTAAAAAACCCCTATAAAACAACAAGGTACAGATGATAAAGCTCCTACTAAACGTATAACATATAAGCGCACAACATTGAGGCATACCTTCGTTTCAAGTAATTGACATTAGAGGTGAAGGAGTTGCGGAAGCTGGAGAAAGACAGTGTGGCGGTGGTGGCGGCCTGCGGGCCACAGATCCCGGGGCACCCCGACCGGTCTATCTTGACGTTCCCCTGTTTTTAATTAAAAAATACACTTGTAAGCAAAAATTCCGGGTCATATACAAATCTTAAATGAATGCATAGTATAAAACAAAGTCGCCTCCTGCTGTCTGTCCCTATTTATGTTTAGATCTTTAAAATATTTTTAGACAGAATGAATGTAGAGGAAGGTTTATATTCATATTCATACATGTAATAGCAGAGAAACACTATTAATAGTATATTTTACAAAACTACGGGTCTTTCTCATTCTGGGTCAACTAGTAAATTATATAATTCTGAAAGTAGAATTCAAGACAACAAAACTTTATGACTTCCTTTTTCGCTATTTAATTGTCTTTAAAAAAGCAGATTCTTTTACTCAGCTAGCTCTCCTCGATTGCGAGATATTTAGATGTGTTATGAACACACAATTTTGAGTGACCCAGAATTTTTGCTCACGAGTGTTATTGCACTTCACACCTTTTAAAAGCGGAGTAACAGACGCACCTGCTAAGCAAATATCTACGGTTGACCACGCGTATTTAACGCATCGTGATAGGGGTGGGCCTATCGCCGTTATAGGGGCACATACGTATATTGTGGTATGAGGGTTACATCATGATGTTTTCCATCAAAGTATGAGAGCCTGAATGCATTTATGCTACCTACTACTGAAAAAAACAATCCGAATATAACCTCCTTCTCAAAGTAGGTACAGGACAGCAGGGGTAAAAACTGTCTTCATTTTTCTCGTATTCTGAAATTAGCAAGCTCAACTTACTAGTAACTGTAGGTATGTCGAATAGTGAATAACCAGTTTCAACAGACCTATTATAACTTTGAAAATAATTTACACTGAGTTTATATCGATAATCTTCTTTTTGTTCGGTACAAACACGAACCTATCGTGTTTGTACCGAACAAAAAGAAGCATTGCAAAAAAGTTAAAATGTGTAGTAAGTAAATATCGAGAACTACTCTCGGACTATTATTATCTATATACAGTGTCAAAATAAAAATGTTGGCGACACTCGGGAAAGTCTTCAGCCCATGAAAACAAAACACTTTTACTTCGTAAAGTGTACGTAAAGTGGCAAGATCGGTTAATTTGTATGAAGAGGTTTTTTGTTTTTGTTGCATTTTTGAAACAGGGTTCCTTGGGGAAAGTTGTTTGATATCATGGACTGAGTGACATTCTCGAGTTTTGCCAATGTTTTTTATTTAACGTTGTATAACATGATGAATCTTTTAAGATCTAAACCATTGGGTTATTACATGTTCGAAACAAGGTGGGATTTTTTTTAAAGAAAGCCTTCATTTCTAAGAAGTAGTCGTCACACCCCATTGATTAATATTAGTAAAGTGAATTATTATAAATACGACCCGTTTAGTTGCAAAGTCCTTGTGGAACTTTTATGTAAAGCGTCATCATTCAAAGACCCACGATAAGTATTTCAGAATGATCTCAGTCTTTTTCGAAGTCATTGTAATTTACTTTTTTAATTTCATAATTCTAATAAATCACATCCATAATGTGGAGTAGGGTGGACGGAACCTTCGAAGATAATTATAATGTCGAAATCATTTCAACAGCTGACAATAATGGAGCCGATATGATATGGACAGAGATAATACGTAATTGATAAGTTTACTGCGGTTACCATTCAAAGAACATTTCCAAATGGGTAAGTAAACTTTTTGTATTGATAAAAGGTACTATTAAAAAATAATACATTAATAGAAAATACTCAGTTGGGAGGGAAGACGAATAAATACTGTGGGTAAGAACATTAAGAAAAGGTCATATGTTTTAATTACGTCAGACCAATCACGGCACAGAACAGCGAGCTGTGATTGGTGGCCGTTGTTGAAACGAGTAAAACGAACGCGTATTTTGTTAATGTTCTAACCGTATTGGTTATTGATCGCTAATCGAATTTTACTGCTCCATCTCATTGTTCACTATTTTCCCTTACCCCTATCCCCATCTACGACATAACCAGGGAATTGTGCGAGAACTTTGCTTAAAGTCCACCTTTTTTTATGGTTAGGGCATTGAAAACGCTTCACAAGTTTATTCACGTAGCAGGGGTTAAAGATGATGATCTTACCTCAGGGCTACCACTTCCCGAGCGGAGAGTGGGGCGGGGTGCGGAGGGGGGCGGCGGTCACTCGGTGGCGGGGGTGAGCTGGCTGAGGACAAACGTAGTCATTACTCCACTACAATTACCTATTTGTATTGTTCAGCGGTAGGTACACTACGGTGTTAGTTAATAGGGCCTTCAAATTTCCAGGAAGCGTGGGCGGTGTGTACCTACGTTTAACTTAAGGGTTACCTACGCAGTCGTAGGTTTTTTTTAGTTTGTTATCGGTTTACTATATCGGTGACGTTAGAAATTACACTGTATTTTGCTTTGTTTTATTAACGATTCTAGGGTGGACAAACTGTTGATGGTATTGGCGATATGGGCGATTTATGACTTGCCCTATCTCATCAATATAACTAAAGAAAAAATCAATTTCCTGTTATAGTCTACTTCCTGTCTGCCTAGTCACCCTTAGCTAGACGCATAGGTACATTCACTGCTTAAATTTCGAAATAAACATAACTACCTACCTACTAAACTGATATGCTAAACATACAAACAGATGATTCAGCACAATTTAG
>SJJU01000564.1:0-109383 GCA_012932125.1 Conopomorpha cramerella | reverse complement strand
AAAAATAAATAAAATAAAATGTTTATTGGTACTAAAAAATATTTGACATTTAAAAACATTAAAATACTGTTGAACATTACTAGGTTATTTAGTAACCTGTATTAATGATAACAGGCTAATGCCTCAGTGTTGATTACTTTCTACCAATAAGTTAAGAGTTTAGATTTTCAAGTTGTGTGGTATGTGTGTGTGTTTGTGAGTGTGTGTGTGTGTGGTGTGTTGTGTGAGTGTGTGTGTGTGGGGGGGGGGAGGGGGTTCTCAAGGTGAAGATATGATTTTCACGCAATCAAAAGTTTATTGTAAGATAATAGATTAGTTTATGAAGGAGGGATTAATAAAAGTTCTGTGCTATCATACGTCAAGGGTTGAAGGAAAGATTTGATTTTTAACTTGCATTCTTGTAATTGTGTTGGGTATATATAAATTGATTTATTTATGGTATTATATAGATACGGGCTTAGGAACATATTGAATCTCTTGACAAAAGCCAGTGTGTGCGTGGGTAAAGTACAGATTCTGTCCCTGCGTCTCTTCCTGTTTAGTTGGTAGGGTGTCAGCTGGTGTTGGAGAATAATTGTATTATAAATAAACAACTGTCTTACCGTAAGAACATTGCATATTTGGTATAGTAGGGTTGTGGAAAAAAATATTGGACGTTTGGTGGCTACTTTAAGTATTGCACGTTGGGCTATCTCTAATGGTTTTAATATAGTCTTTGCTGCGCCTCCCCAAGATTGGATGCAGTAAGCAATAACTGACTGGCAAAGTGCAAGGTAAGTGTTTTTTATTATATGCGCTGGTGCCATGTTCCGTAGCTTGATAAAAATGTACATTAGTTTCCTCACTTTACCTGCAAGGTTGTTAATGTGAGCTCTAAAGTTAAGGTTTTTATCAAGGGTTATGCCAAGATATTTATAAGTGCTTGTAGGTGAGAGTAAGGGACATTGACACGTTTTTTGGTCGATACAGGACATATGAACACGTAAGGTATGATATTGTTGTGGCTGGTTTATTGAAGTTACAGAAAAAGGAATGTAGGTTGTTTTAGAAGTATTCATTGTAAGGGAATGGGTGAGTAGCCAATTGGATACAGCATTAAGACCAGATTGAGCGGAATTAAAAGTTTCAAGCCAAGAGTGACCGACAAAGGTAAGTGCAGTATCATCTGCGTATGTTGTGATGTGACAGGATTTAATTTTTAGGTCACAGAGGTCATTAATAAATATAAGGAAGAGGGTTGGACCCAAGACGCTTCCCTGGGGGACACCAAAGGTGATAGGGAGTTCTTTACTTAGTTGGTTTCCTATTTTCACCCTTTGAGACCTCTCAGTGAGGTATGAAGAAAAAAGTTTAAGCTGATTGTCACGAATCCCAACTGATTTTAGCTTAGAGAGGAGTACCGCAATTGGAACCGTATCAAACGCCTTTTGTAAATCGACAAATATAGTGAGAGCCCTATTGCCCTTGTCTAAGTTTTCAGCTACATGATTCACTAGTTCTAATACAGCATTATGGGTGGATTTATTTTTCCGGAAGCCGAATTGTCGGTTCGACAGTACGGAGTTCTTTTCCAAATATAGCAAGAGTTGTTTGTTTATAATTCGTTCAAAAATTTTTGATAAAGATGTAAGTACGGCAATAGGTCGGTAATTAGTCGGAAGTGACTTGTCACCACCTTTAAAAATGGGATGTATAATAGCTTGTTTGAAAGCAGTTGGGAAGTGACCATGGAGAATACAAAGATTAAAAATATGAGAAATAATTGGCGCCAACATTGTGATATACTTTTTCAAGAAAATTGTAGATATTCCGTCCCATCCGGTAGCTGCAAAGGATTTAAGATCACGAAGCGTGCGTGTTACTTCGCTAGGATCTGTTTCTAACAGTCCCATAGAATACGCGGGAGTGAGACAGGGATGGTCATGATAATGATAACATCGCTTTTTCATCTATGATCACGCGCTTAATGTTGTGACTATGAATGAAGGTTTTAAGTGAAATGTTCCGAGTTAATAAAAGCACAGTTAGTCAGCAGAAAGGTAACGCTAGAAGAATCTAAGACTCACCACGGTCACGTCGTGGGTACCGCGAATCGTGGCCGCGGTCGTAGTCGCGGTCGCGCTCGTCGCGCCGCCCGCCCCGGTCGTAGTTACGCGACCCGCCCCCGTATGATGAGCGTGAGTCGCGAGAGTCGCGCGACTCGCTCCCGCGACTGTCTACGCCACGCCTGGAGTCGTCTCCTGCCGCCAAAGTCAATAGTTCTGTCATCTATTTATATGGTCCTCTTATAAGTACTAGTGAATCCCATGATAACTAATGCTAGGTTCCACATGGACTACCGATGGATGGGTTAGCCAAGTTTTTAACGCAATCGTTCAATTGCAATAGAACTGGGGCCTAAGTGTACTACTCTCGAAGTTGCATCGCTCTGTCATCGCAGCGGCAAACGCTGTCCATTCCTGATTTTGTTACTTTGATTTCACTGTCGTCCTTAGTAAAACAGCGATGCACATGGTCTTCCGCTACCAATGTAACTGCGAGAGTCTAGCACACTTGTCCCGCAGTTATATAAAATAAAGAGTAATTCAATGTACTGCGTATGTGAAATTAAGTGAACAAAATAAAATATAAAGAACAGATAAATTGCAAGCAAACTATCATTGCCATTGTAAATTTAGCCACCGGTATATCATCTAACAAAATTACTTGTAAAAACAACTAAAACAATGTTTGTCACTTCCCTTTGTGATATCAATTTGATAAAGGTCAATGTTCTAGTTCTTTATACTGATCAACCTATTAGCTTACTTCCGTTCACTGATAGATATTATTTTGAATAGCTATAAGGAAAGAAATCAGAAACAAGATTAAAATATAAAAGAAGGATATCATTTTATTGAGGGCATGGACAAAGTAAACTAATAATGTGAAAATTATTTTACAAAATACAAGCAATTTATCAATACTTGATTTATTGTTATTACTTAATAATGTCTAACAATCCTATGAATATAAGGACAATCATTATTACATAATATATCCCAATTATTTTACACATAACCATGTTATGAAAGAAGCTTATCATAGAATACAACCAAAGCACCTGTGGACCTGTATTAACTTTTTTGCTGCCAGGCGTTTAAAAGTGTTTAAGGGTTTATATTCTATTCCGCATACCATAAACTTCAAGATCACCTGTCTCCTGTGTCACATACTTACCATTGTATTCATAAAAAAATTAAACGTCAACTGACATATATCAACTTAGACTGTTTTGTCCATATTTAGCATAGATTTGACCAGTTTTTGAGACCTTCACTAACAGTGCACAAACACTGTTCTAACTTCATGAATACCACAGTGAGTTTAAAAGGACCCTGAGCAATGGTCTTAGAAATGTTGTTGAGCTTGTTAAAATGAAGAACTTTTACTACATAGTGAAAGTTTTTGATTTCCATAGCAAATGTCATCTTCCAAAGCAAAAAATTGTCTTATTTTCTATGGAAATGAAAAAATATTTCTTTTTCATTTCCCCACATTGTCGCCATACTAAAAGTTGTTCTGATTGATGAGAACAATGTTTCTCTAAGACCATTGCTTGGGGTCCTTTTACACTCTGCTTAGAAGATTGAAGTTACACAGTACATAAAAGGTTCACACCACTTGTCCAGCTGTGCTGTCAAAATCATTGTAGATAATACATTCAGAGTAATCACAGTATTGCTCACCCTGCGAGTTGTTTGACTGCAACTGCCGGCGCTGATGCGGAGGAATGTAGCGGCCAGTACTCTTGGGAGCCTGAGACTGCAAGTCCAGACCAGCAACCTTGAAACACAGTGAAATAGTGTCATACATCTATACCACACACATAGGAGACCACCTGTCCACTAGCTGAGTCCCCTGTTCTCAAGACCAGCATGGCCACATTGTAACTTTCGATTTCTTAAGGTATACTTTTATAATTTTTTTTGGGTGTATTTGTACTTATCAAGATAAATAGAATACAAGTTACATCTTTTATCCCAGTAATAACAGACAGGTATTCATAAGTCATATCTACTCTTATGTACCCATGAGCCCCAATGTCATAAGTGGTGAGGGCATCTCGGCAGTTTACACATCTATTGGTATCAAGTTTCCTACTATGTTTTCCTTCACTGTAAGAGTGTTGTATACTGCATGGTAAAATGACTCAAATTTTACATTACCCCCGTTATTCTTATCAAAGAGCCCAACAATGTTCCTAAGACCATTGCTTGGGATACTTTTACATTATGTATGCATATTTCTATAGAAATAAATTGCATTGTTACCTACACACCCACAAAATAAAGGAGCAAAGGAAAGCTCAGTGGTCCCTCCACTGAGCGCTTAAATTATAAATAAAATTAAACATGAAATCTAGACATACCTTAAATCAATAGAACATACTAATTTAGACCTCAATACTTTTTCCAACAAGTCCACAACCAAACATATTGTTATTATTGGACCTGGTTGTCAGATTTACATTTATGTTTTGGGAGGGACTTCCATCTTGTTTGAATTAGGAAGCATCAACAAAGACTAACACACTGACGGAACAAGTCCAAGACTGATGGTTCTTTACAAAATATTACTAAAAAGTGTATGAATGTAAAATATGTAAATAAATCACTGTAACTAACTGAACATGAGTTTACACAACCAGAAGTATTGTGTTATACTGTATGTTTTTTAATGTATTAAATTATAAACAATAGAATTTCTTTTGTCAAAAAGATTGGTTATCAAAGTATAGAAAAGAGATTCAGACGAGAAAATAGTAAATAGGTAATCAATAGTTAAAAAATAACTATTGCAGGTGTATAAAATTAGCCAAAGAAGTTGCCTGGGAATGCAGTAAGTCATGTTCAGCTGATGTTGCAAGACCAAATTAGGTCAAATTACTAGGTTACAAGTAACTCTTTAGTGCAGGCTAGGTCACTACCATACTGATGTTTTACTTTGTGACTAGGTAGGTAGGTATTAGGGAGGTACCTAATACAAAGCATATTAGGTAGGTACCTATGTACCTAGGTACATCTTACATGAATATAACCTTTGACTAAATTTAATTATGAGTCAGCACCTGACTGTACAATGATATCATAATGAATACTTTTATGAAAGTAATAGACAGGTACACTTTAGTCTTATTCCTATATATTATTAGAATAATGGGAGCTAATGAAAATTATAGAAAAATGGACAATCGCGCCGCCGCAGCATGTAAAAGCCAATGACCTCTAAAACGTGTCCATTGTACTTTGATTTAGATACCTTGTCCGATCATTTTATAACATAAAATTACTCCATTTATAGGCAAAAATAGGCGATAGAATAATGGAATAAGTCGCCATGTTGGTTCTAGGAATATCAAAAAACGCGAAAACATTTCTAGCATTTGTCAGACATAACGGTATCGGGGTTCGTGGCTGTGAATGAAATGCAATCTGTAATTGAGTTTCAAGGTTTATTTTAGCCGGATATTCACTATCCGGTTCTAAAAGGAAGAACAAAAATCGATTGATGGACTCCGTTCCGTACATGAGGTAGGTACTGACCTGCTGCTCTAGACCTGTTCCATTTTGGGTGGTAACATTACTCATATTACTACCAAGCGGTACGTTTTTTTGGGAACTTTGCTCCAGAAATATTAAACAAACACAGTCTACAATTAATTTTGCAAACACAATATCACAATCACAATGAAATGCTGACTTTTCTCCCCGGAATCACTTTTCTTTCATTCGAGTTTTTGTTCCTTACGATTTTCCCAATAAACTCATTCATTCCCAAAAAAAGAACGAAGTTGCAGAGATTAGAGAAGAATATAGATATTCGTTCAGAAACGCTCGATAGTACGACTTGATGGGGTTGTTATTATAAGTTACACAGTTTTACTATCTTAACTTACCAATCGTTACAAAGCTAATAACGCGTCGTTTTAATAAATATGCGTACAATGCATAATCATCATTGTTAATTATTATTTTACAACGTTAAGTTTACACATTTCTAAACGTAAGATACTGTTGGCTATGGTTTACAGGCATTTCCGGTCAAAAATAATGCCTACTTATATCTGCAGAAACATAACGAAGTTAGTAATGATAACAAAAAAAAATCCGCACAATTTTGTTTAAGAAAGTATAAAACACTTAGAAATATTCACACAAAGTTAATTTCAAAATGTTTTTGCCGACGGACGTCGGAATGAGAATATCAACTTTTGACGTTGTCAAACAACGTTGACTTTATTGATTCTACTAAATGCTAGCAGATGGCGCTAGCAATGTAATTATTTAATTACTGTATAAGTATGTTGGTTTTTTTCCCGATTCATTGGTCAATAACTTCTAAGAAAACTAGACTACCTAGAGTTGTTCCGGTCAGATGAGGTCTGGATGTTCATATGATCTTTTGTAAGTCTATCTAGGTACATCACTCTTCTAAATAGTGAGCTATAGGAAGCTCAAGGTATGAATTAGCCACCGTGAATACGATAGGATATTACTAATGTTCCTTCACACTATACAACGTAATAGGTAATTGTAATAATTTGCCAGATTAGATGGTTGGTCCTGCCAATTGCATATAAGTACACAGTGGTGATCTCAGTCTGAAAAGCCATGATCCAGACACCGCGACACCATTTTGAGAGGCTAAACCATTCCCACATTAATGAAGGCGCACTCTCCTACGGATCTGTTAATAACAGAGCTAGGGTAGACTCCAGGCCTGTCGTAAGAGGTAACTACACGTCGAACTAGGGGTTGTAGGTTGTAAGAGCAAAGGTTTGGACGACGCCGTAGATGACCTACAATAGCATGATGTGGTCCCGGTCCCTTAGGTACACCCATAACTTTCCACAAGTTTCACCATAACGGAAACTAAAAATAAAAACTATTTACCTTAATAGTTTAGGAACTAAAGCTTCTAAAAGTTTTAAAGTAAAAGCTCCGTCCAATACCTACCAGAAGGCCAATAGTCGCACGATTTGAGTCCGTCACGTTCGCGTGCCGAATGAGGAATACAGACACTGTTGTCACGTCTTGCAGTATTTTGTAACGAAAGTAGCCTGTACTGCTTACCTACACGTAATACAGATGAACAACATTTCTGTGGCAAGATGTGATAATTAGTAATCCAGTAATCCTACGACACCATTTCGGCATGCGTATTAGGTAAGTATAAGTACCTATGGTAGATGCCTGTTTTACTGCCAACTCTCACCCTTCTGGAGCATTGAAGTCCACATTTAAGAGACTTCACGGACTTCAGCGTGATTTCTGGGGCCGTTAGAGCAGCGTCATACCGGGATCATCACATCCGATCAAGCCCTTTGACGAAGGCCACGAGGTTACGCGCGCTTCATTTGGCTATGTTCAGGAATCGTCCACATAATTGTGTCTGATTGAAAGACACACGCACACGATTTTGAAGAATATCGAAAAAATAACAGATATAGGTAGTATAAGAAAGTTAAAGCTATGTAATAAAATACGGAAACCTACAAAACCATAGGTATTTGCGAAGCACCGGTTTAGTGTCCGTCATTATTTATTCTCTTATTACAAGTTGGTACGATGATCACAGGAGGAGGTGAAGAAGTGCAGAGATGCGTATCTTCATTGGCGTAAATGCATTCTTAGCTCACTCAACCCCCTTTTAAGTGGCTTTCTTTATGAAAACGACTTCTATAAGTGACTTTTATAGATATCACAATGTTCTCTAGAAATGGAATGAATGTGAAACACGAAGCTTTCGAGGTGTTATAAAATAAATTCGTGATATTACTTATTTCTTCTACATGCACGCCAGGACTGGTATTTTGCAGCTCTGTCATCTGTTATCTTTTCTTAATTTCATTTATCTGGTTTTAGTGGCAGTAGGTACTTATGCATTTTACATCGATAGGATACGATCGATTGATAGTTCCAAGACGAACACTTTTCACACTGCAAAGAAAGATAAATTAATTGTTAAGACATCGTTTTAGAAGAAAAATAATACGTTTTTTTGGTAAATTGACTTTGTAAGCTAACAACTTACCTAGTATAATTTACATTGATTTTTGGCCTAGAGACTCTCATAGACTCTCTCTCTTCCCTAAAACTTGAATTTTTTTGAGTAGTTTTCCATTTGCAATATTTGCCAAGATTTCAGGAAAATAAAATTAGGTACTTACGCAATAAATCGTATGTGGCTATTATAGTAAAAACATATTTCTCTTATTTAACCTAGTATTTCCATTGACGAAATGATTTCATGACATACCCACCCATCCTACATTCATAACAAACAACGTAACAGAGCAGCACGCTTACTAGACTTGCTTTGTGACCTGACTCACAGACTCTACATTTTAATGTAGCGTTCAATCAAATGCCAATGGAAACAGAGGTTATAATCGAATGGCAGATGAAGAAGTTGATGTGTACGATGAGGTTGTAGGCAACATCGACAAGTTTAGTCTGCTCCGAGATAGCATCGGTGGACAATCAGCATCTCTTGGATAACACTTCTCACGTGCCCGAACATCCGTTATGTCTTTGGATTTTCATTATTATTAATTTATCTCGTCGATTAGGTCCAAGTAATGGGCGACGGGGTTTGGTCAGAGTTTTTTTGTGGCGCCTCGTGCCCAAGAATAACGTCTAGAGATGGCGTCCCGCCGAGATGGAATCCACGGAATGCCTAAAAGGTGACTTGACGATAAATTACGTACATTTCTTTGATTTTAACGATACCCTTTATTATTTAATTTATTTGTATAGTATGTTACACATTCGGCTTGTAACAATGTTTGTTTTTGTCGTCATTAGCATATGCCCCGCTGTGGTCCTATCTGTCGGGGTGGATCGGACGGCGTCCATTTTGATCCCGAGATAGGGTTTTGTTTGATGCGCGACTCTTAAAGGAGATAGTGGAATGTCTCAATTTGTCGGTTTTTTATTGATTCTCGTTTGTGACATAATAAAATAATTAATTTACGGACGCTGGCGAAGATGATTTCGATCAGTTTATCGTCGGGCGTCCCTGTTGGACGTTAATAGTTTTATGTAAGTGGTAATTTTTATTAATTGACTTTTGATAGAGTAGCGGAGGCGCTCGTTAAGCCTTGTATGCGGGACTAGTCGATATATCCTGGAGCTAATCTAGCCACTACACAGTATCGCAGAAGCTAAGTACCTAGCTGCGAACATAACTTAGTCCTAAATTATTAGGTACTTAAATAATCACGGTCCCGGATTTTTGCTGCGGATCAAGTCATAATGAATAATATATTGTGTAGGAACTTGTGTACAGTTCCACCAACAAAATTTCAGTTACATGTACGGTTACTTTGATTTTGTTGATTAAAAGTTGGGGCCCACGAGTTCCTTGAAAACATTTTTTCTTTAACTTAACGAATTTCATAACAACAACCGAATTGTTTTAAATTATGTAACAGTTTTAAGTGTAACGCGTATTACAACACTAATTGTTGCCTAAACTAGAAATATCCTGAGTCCCAGGACTGGTTTAGACCATTGTCTGGGCAAATTTTTATGTTTAGCGGAAACTTGTTCATGTGTTAATCAGGTAGCTAAACTACAGTTAGCTAAATTAGTGCCCACCATTCCGTCTTGGGACACAGTAAAGCACTTGACCAGTTCCACATCCGTCCTTCACTGGGTTAAGACTCGTGCCCTGCAATAGTGATCTTAAAAAAACCACAAATCGTAAGTGGTAACCTGTCCCATGACATTCAGGGTAAACTAGTCGTGTGGTGACGGCGAATAGAATACATCACCACCCCAACCCAACTTCGTGGGGATCGTAAGAGGGAACTCTCTAGAGGACGGGCAGCATCGCTATCTGTGGGTTAAACTACAACTCCACTGCGATCGCAAATCTGCCTGCCAAGCGTGGCGATTATTGGCATTTCCTCGCAAATGATCATGGAAATCATTGGGCAGGCCCTCGTCCAGCAGAGGACATCATTAGGCTATGGATGATGTTGATGAAATGAATCATTAGACGATGGGTTGTACCTACGTGAAACTTTCCTTATGATCAATGTCGAAACTAGTAAGGTACCTGTAAGTTATTGTTTTCTAGCTGACCCGGCAAACATTGTGTTGCCAATATACATATGTACATTACTAGCTGTCCCGGAAAACATTTGTTTTGCCATAATACATTGTCCTTTTACCCCGTGTATTGGGAGAAACACAACTGGTAGACGCATAAAAATAGTAGCCGATTCTCAGACCTACTTACTGAATACGCATATAAAAGGTAAAAATCGGTAGAGCCGTTTCGGAGGAGTACGGTAGCTAACATTGTGACATGGAAATTTTATATATTAGATTAACAGCGTTTCCCTGCTATTATATGTATGTATTGTACATTATAAAGCTTCCTAGAGAAATCACTCTATCTATTATACAATACCGCATCAAGAATCGTTACGTAGCTTTTAAGATCTATACATACATAGGGACAGACAGCGCGAGGCGACATTGTTTTTAACTATGTTTTCAGTTCACACCTCTTAATCCCAAAGTGAAGCAGGCAGAAGCAGGGAGAGCGTTGAATATCAGCTATAACAAATACGCGTTCATCCTCCTTTATCCTAGTCGACCTAATGGATCGTGTGTGCAAACAGTTTTAACAATCCTTAATAGAACGCCTCCGCCTCCGCCCCGCCTTCACAATTAGGAGCGCTTTATGGGCTATTTTACGTATTTTTTGCTTTAGGCTCTTAGCCAACACGTTCTACATTACAACAAAACATAAAATTCCATCCACGCCTGGTACCTCCATGTAAACAAAATATTTTTAAAACAGCTTATCACTACCCACAGGTATAATTCGGACTAGATTTATTTGGCGCGTACCTATGTGATTATCTCGCCACTCCTCTATTCCACCCTTTCTTGTTTTTTTTTGATGCTTTGTAAGTATGTGTTTATCAATATGGAGCATTATTAAGCTAAATAAACATGTACTTATTGGGTGCCAAAGTATTACGTCAAAATATCCTTGTCGGTCTTTTTTAATTCGAAACATTATGTAACGAAACTTATGTAGGTAAGCCTAACCACATGACAGGCTATTGAGACATCACACCATATACGTCACAAGGAACGATTTGTTGTATCTTCAATAGACTCTTTGGAAAAAATTCAGAACTGTCCTTCGCACCATTGGAATTGCGACAACACATTGTCGACGTCCGCAATAACGGTTCCATTAATTAATCAAACATCAACAATCATCCCGAGTTTGCATTGTGCTGGTAGGTAGGTAGGTACTGGAAATCTTCATTTTGTCGCACAACCTCAGCTTTGTGCACCCAAAACGTAATTTATGACTTTACCGGGCCCTGCCCAATGGCCAACTGCTCAGTCACGGTGGGCTTGCAACCTCCGAATAACAATAAACCTCTTTGGTGAATGTTTCCTAAACAAGATGTTGGGTGCAAGCATTGTTTGCATGCCTCATTGTAACATATTTTTCTTGCCCATTGTAATTCGTGGACAATTCCTGTATTTTCGTTCGGGCGGAACTAATTTTGAGTGACGGATTTACTATCTTATTCTAATTGACTGGTGGACAGTTTTTTTTTCTATTTGTTTTACAGCCTCTATGCTCGTATAGATGGATTAACTTGTTTGTGTTTTGAAATATCGACGAGCCATCCGTTGCGTGTTTTTAATTTACGACGGGCTCTTGTTTGGAGTTATGTTTTGTTTAGTCGAAAGTAGCTCTGTAATAATGGTAAAGTTTGTTGTTTCATAGAAGGATTTTATTGTAGCTTGTAAATATTATTAAGAAAAAACTGTACCAGAAAAAGAAATATAAGTAACATTGAGTACTGTACATAATTTATTGTGTTATTTATTGTTTTCCTTACACGTTTTTTTAATACTTACTATTAAGATTTATTTAGTTCTCTTTTATAACTACGTGGCTTACAAGTTTTTTTTTCGAATCTGAATAAGTGATTCCTGTGAATTGATATCAATATTATTGATACATCAATGCCCGTGCGACCTCCTACATTCGCATTAACCAGACATCATCAATTTCCACGTAAACAGCCTTTACAGGCACATTTGAGCCAACTGAACCTATGAACATGGCATAGCTAACGTGTCAAATAGCACTTTAGTGTAGTCCCAACTGGGCAGGGTGGAAGGCAGGTGCTGTGGTGAGTGGAGTTGTTCTCGGTGACCCGCTGAGCGGTGTGGGGGCGCCCCGCGTCGCCTCGACCACGCGCCGCTGATGCCGGCGCGACCTCTCGGGGTGAGCTCGCAGCTGCGGCCTGCGCTGATGGGAGCATCAAGTGCTGATAGGTGTGCACACTGCTACACTACTCGTCACTTGCCTACAGGTATCAAGGCGGCTGGGTTACTATCACAAATACAGATTGGTACAAGTCATTTAACTCGAGATATTTTTATAAAGGTTAAATTTTCTGCATAAGTGCTCAACTATTGTTGTGTTTCTGTAAAATAAAGTAGTCGATAAATAAATGTAAATATTATATTTTTGCCGTAATTTCCGGTCCACAGATCGTTTTTGATTGGCACCCTCCAGTTTGGGTGGATTCCTGATATTTTTATAATGTCAGTTCATTAGCAATGTGAAACATTGGGATGATTAAATAAGCTAAATAATGGGACCATTCAAAAGGTTAAGCGTAAGCATTATCAGTAGGTAGGTCTGCATCATTAAAGCCTATTTGTAGGATTTTAAATCTGTGATTGACATGTGAGTTATGTCGATAGAATTAGAAATAGGCCAGAAGAAAAGATAGTCAGCCATCTCGCATCCAAGCAAAATAAAAATTGAGAAAAATGGGTTGAACTCATATCAATTTGTCAATCTCTTGGGTTGTAAAAGTGAACAGAGGTTCTGTCCGTTATACAGACTACTACTACCAGTGTATATTATGGGCGATGTTGACCTCCACTTCATTCTCTAGTTATATTTAAATGATCTCTACAATTGTTTACTTTTCAGTTGCACTGAGCGTTCTTAACGAGCTGACCCGGGGTCGGCAAACTTACTCCCTGTTCATCCACATAGCACTGTACCCAAAATCTTCTCAGGAGAGTGAAAACAATTCGATGGTCCCTATTAAGAAAGTCGGATATACAAAACGGAACATGTTCAGGAGAGAAGATAGAAGTTGGTTTTGGATATTAAAACTAAACTACTTGTGGTACATACTTCAAAGATACCAAAGATTATAAACTGTTGTAAATTAAGTTTCAGTTTTATAATCTTTGGTATCTTTACGTGATGTATAATACGTAATAAGTTTATAGATCTTAATATCGTCAATCTAACAGTGTAGAAAAGTACACATTCCTAAAATTTCACAATCGACATTTTTAATTGGGACCATCGAATTATTATTTTTAGGTATATTAACTCGATGGTGTAAAAAAAGTTTGTAATGCTGTTAAACCTACTAATAATTTAGAACTGCAAACAATGTTAAGGTGTACTTACTTCAAAAACTTTAAAAAATACAATAGTGGTATTCACATAATAAATGTTCACTTAATTGAAACAACATCGATATGTATGACATCGTGCAGGAAAAACTTCATGAAAGGTACCAAAGTAAAACTGGTTAGGTATGTTTCAGCTAATTTAATATTGAATCAAATTTTTTTTCAACAATGTGTTCGATAAAACAGGTTTTTAAATTTATAAAATATGTGTGTAGTTTGTGACGCTATAGCTCTTCAATATAAGAACTAAATTGATTTGATGAGAAATTAGGAATTCTAAATAACTTTTTGTGATAATTTAATGGCATCAAAATATTATTAACAGAAAAAAACGTTTTCTGTCTAATGAAATTATAGGCACGGCCAGTGACTAGCTATGTTAATAACCACCTATTAGATATTATGGAAGAATTTTAAAATGTTTGGAGATATTTTTATTTTATTAATAGGCCTGTACCTATGCCATAGCTCATATTTAACGCAGATGGGATAACCAATTAAAAATATACTTACGTAAGTAAGGTAAGTTATTAGTTAGTCTCTTTGGAGATTTATGGATTGCTAATTGCAAAAAAATGTTATGAAGATTCTTATGATGTAGAGATACCTAATAGTCAACGCCCCGCAATTTTCATTAACTCATTTGGAACAGTAAAATAATGTTTTAATGCAAACCAACAAACTATTATGACATTAATACTTTTAAAATACTTATATTTAATGTTAGTTAGGTTATAAGATTAGGTTAATTACCTTATATTATAATATCAAGCTCAAGTATGTGAAATAAGTCAGTGAAATAACTTTTGTTTATCTCATCATCATCATCGTCAGCCACATGACGTCACTGCTGGAAGAGGGCCTCCCACAATGATCTTCATGATCGTTTGCATTTGCATCTCCATGCCAATAATCGCCACGCCTCGCATGCTGGCGATCGCAGTGGTGTTGTAGTTTAACTCACAGAGAGCAATCGTGGGGCATCCACTAGTACTATATTTTAAACGGTCACGTTGAATTGTGAATGGCGATC
This sequence comes from Conopomorpha cramerella, assembly GCA_012932125.1. Classification (NCBI taxonomy): domain Eukaryota; kingdom Metazoa; phylum Arthropoda; class Insecta; order Lepidoptera; family Gracillariidae; genus Conopomorpha; species Conopomorpha cramerella. The sequence goes on along the minus strand of SJJU01000564.1, from coordinate 94,809 downwards.
TTTGCATTGTTTGCATAAATAGGTACAATTGTTCTGTATACAGTCTGATGCTATGTCATAAACTGACGATACTTGCAATGGGGAATTTTCTTTGACCTTTTTCTGACGGATTTTCGGGCTTAGAATTGTCATACTTTCCAAACAAAGTTTGACAGTAATGACAAAGCTCTTAGCCTGAAAATCTGTCAGAAAAACATCAAAGAAAATTCCCCATTTTCTGGTTTCGTGTTAAATTAAATATATACAACCTTGTGGTGACGGCGAATAAAATACATGTGTCACCACCCCAGTTCAGTTTTTCCCTACCATTGGGTTAGTAAGAGGCGACCGAGAGAACTCTCTAGAGAACGGGCAGCAGCGCTCTCTGTGAGTCAAACCACAACACCACTGCGATCGCCATCCCGCCTGCCAAGCGTGGCGATTATTGGCATTTCATCCCAAATGATGGAAATTATTGGGGGAGACCCTCGCGAGGCCGTAAACGTTGTGTGGCTGAATATACACGGAAACAAACGTACGCTTTTATACTATCACCTAATAGGATAAGATGGTTTGGACCTTAGGAAGATCAAGATGAGGAAGGACAAGATGCCTCTTAGGTTACGTTCACCTTGCCAATTGGACCTTAGATGGGCTAAGGGTAGGTATTATTAATATACTAGTGGACGCCCCGCGATTTCATTCGCGTAGTTTCAGTATGTCATACAAACTATAGTATCCTCTATACTGCACTAAGTCCCACAGGAACGGGACAAAAAGAATCCTATGTTAGTCTCCTGGTTCTAAGCTACGTCCCCACCAATTTTCTACCTAATCGATTGAATCGTTCGTGAGTTATAAGTGTTGTAACAAACCCATCTTTGTTTTATATATATAGATGTTGCTACGAATATTAATAATTAAAATTAGTAGAAACTAAAAAAATAAAAATTAGTAGAAACTAAACTCACTTAGGTACTCTACTTTGCCTTTCAGTAAGTGAGTCAGCACTTACCATGCTTTTTGTTAAGTTTTTTACTTATAACTTTTACAAGTGTATGTCTCGTTGGCTTCCTCAATAAATAAAATAAATAATTATATATCTTAAATATTTATTTTAGTGAATTCTGTTTAATTGATGTAATAATTTAAAGACGCACTAAACTTTTCTTAGATGTAAGACTTGCACAATAAATACTGAAACTTTTCTAAAAGAAAGCATATATTTGTATTGTATTTTATTTGATTTTATGTTCCGATACATATAAATAAAGGTATATTTTGTAAGAATACGAGCCCAATGTCTGTTTGAGAAATACATGAAACTAAGTTTTAAACAAATGAAAAGAATACGAACGACAAAATTTTGACGAACATTTCGATCAATTAAAAGGCCCTTTATAGTTTTTCCGGTGTCAACCCCGAAATGGGTGGTTAATGTGTTAAGGAAAAACCAACAAAATAACCGTTCATCTAAAAATATTTTTGCAATCACCCGAAATACATCGTATAGTTCGTGCCCGCGTGGGTTAACGTTGGGCGGAGCCTGTGAAACCACGCCCCGCGCGCCTCCCCACGCATATGTCTACCTACCTTACCTTTTATGTACTCACCTACCTACAATCACAATGTATACCTACGTAGGTAGGTATAGGGAAAGTATATTGTAACCTACCCAGTTTTACCGCAACAAAAAAGCTTGGTTACAATGTCTTTTGCTACGATTTTGAATTAAAACCTTTATGGCCACCTAACTTCTTTTTTTTTAAATTTCAGCTATAAAACCAATGGAAACGCATCACGAACCTACAGGAATCAACGAACAGGATTGCCAACGATTAATTCAAGAAAAACAAGCAAACATCTTCACTAATATTACCTACATAGAAACATCATAGGTAAACCGTATATATAGGTAAGACGTATAAAAAGGCCCTAAAAGTCTATATTAAAAACTACGGTGCACTAGGTTATTTTTATTTCAGTAATGCAATCTCGTCCTTCATGTGTATAATATAAAGCGTGTATAATCGTAAAAAGTGTATAATCATGTGTATAAAATAACTTGGTTCTAAAATCATATATTGTCGCTCGCTTTGAAAACAGCAGTACTTGTCGCTTGGAAAACACCAGTATATGATAAAATATTGCTAAAAAAGAAACATCCGTATGATTTTACCCAAACTAAGCTTTCGTAATTCAACGCAATACGGAAGGTACATACAGAAGTAATAGAGACGGGTTTCATCACTAGATTTTCTTTCAACACAGGAGTACAGTGTAGGCTACCTGCTTACAAAGCAGTGGCGTGCACACCATATAGGCAAAAAGACACTGCCTACCTCAGTATTTTTTGGCTACCCGACCTAATAATAGATTAATTGCTGGATCTTCTTTTATTGTACTCACGGCAGAGGCTGATGAAAGTCGTGTGTTTTGTGGGTGAGTAGATATGTAGGTGCCTATATTTCGTAATGACAAGTTACCTATACATAGGTGTCAATCCTTGGGGATTACTGCCTACCTTTTCGTAAAAGCCAGTGCACGCCACTGGAAAACAGCAGTATATGATAAAATATTGCTAAAAAATAAACACCCGTATGATTACCCAAACTTCCGCTTTCGTAATTCAACGGAATACGGAAGGTACAATACGGAAGTAATAGAGACGGTTTTCATCACTAGATTTTCTTTCAACACAGGAGTAAAGCGTAGGCTACCTACTTACAAAGGCTATGAAAAATAATCTCAGTATACCCGAAATGAAATCTACAACCTTCCGATTGTGTGCCAACCACCAAGTACAGATGGCCAAATAAGTGGTCTACCACCTTAAGTTTGAAACGCATATGAATGTCATTGGATAGTCAGGTTAATTATTTATTTGTTATACTCGTAATACTCGTTTTAGTGATACATAAGAGTCTTCAAAACTGATAGAAAACTTTTTTGGCCGACCGTACCTACAAATTAGCAGCAGCACACCTGATGGTGACTTAATTAATATTAACTACTTTTTCTAATAAAGCCGTAAGAAACTGTGCTTATTAGTTGTTATCGGAGTTAGTAAACATGAAGAAACCTCTGAGTTTCTAGTGCATGCCTCATTACAGATTATTTCAGTCAGTCACGCGATTACCGACAACCCTATTTTTCCCAATGGGGAATTTTCTTTGACGTTTTTCTAACAAATTTTCGGGCGGACTTCGGGAGGAGAACTGTCATTACTGTCATACTTTCCAAACAAAGTTGTTAGCCCGAAAATTTGTAAGAAAAACGTCAAAGAAAATTCTTCAAAGGCCCTTCATTGCCAGATAGTAAATACATAATATGTCTTATTAAGAATGCATACTATCTGGCATTCTATTCCTAAATTGGAGTGGGCCGGGTTCTTCCGTTCTCTGACCTATTTAACTCAACGTGACAGGTGTTGAACCCATCTCCGTTATAGGATTCAATTCACACATTGTGATATGCGGATTTCATCAGGTTGTTGTGCTTCACTGTATGTATGAACGTTGGTCGGTAATTCCCATTTGTTCCTTAGAAAAAGTTTCTTTCTCCCACTTTTCCTAGAGAAGGAAAAGGACGAACAAACTATTGTTGTTCAATAACGTCTTGTTATACACTACTTACGAATATAACAATTATTAAATACCCACGTTGAGTGGCGTACCTACATATATTAGCCCTGAAATAGAGACCCATGGGTGCACGATTACAGAACCACGTAGACAATAACTAGGGCACAGACGCTCTAACATTTATCTATATTCTCATCAAGTAGCAGTTTTTTATAAAATATTTTTTTATAAATATATATATATCTACCTAAAAAAAAACAGAGGCGTCCTAAAATGTACCTACTGTAGCATTTCTTGATGTAGAGGGGTTGTGGGCGAACTGAGGGCTTGTCGCTTGTGAATATTACGCAAACGATCTGCTCAACTAAGTTCCTCAGGAGATATCGTCTTTATTCTATCTGTTCAACCAGGTACGATTGTATATTATATATGTACGGTCGGCTAAAAAGTGGTCTATCAATTTTAATGACATCTCTAAATATCTACAGAGTGTAAAAGGACTCCGAGCAATGGTCTTAGAAACGTTGTTGGGCTCGTCAATATGAACAACTTTTGCTATGACGACATTGTGGGGGAAATGAAAGAAACTTCTCAATCTCCATACAAAAATCTCTCGAGGCAAAAATTTGTCTATTTTGTAAGGAGATGAAAAAATATTTTTTCGTTTCCCCGCATTGTCGCTGCAGTTAAAGTTGTTCATATTGACAAACCCAACAACGTGTCTAAGACCATTGCTCGGGGTCCTTTTACACTATACTTTTAAAAAATGAACCTTAAACTCTAGTGTCATTCGGTTTTCAACCTTATAGAGTGGTAGACGAGATGGGTGGCCGGTTGAACCTATCTCTAAAAATATTATTATAAGATGGTTTAAATATAAGCCAAGTAAATTGTGAAAACTTCAGCGGCTTACAAATAGCTAGGTGCCGCATATAAATTGCGAAGGTGCGATATTTATCGGTGTAATAACATGGCTCGTTGAGAGAACACGCGAAATCGAGACCACGGGACTTTACTCAACTGTTATTGATGATCTAGTTTTGGAAATTATGAGCTTGCTATAATAATGTATTTATGATTTATTAGATTTTTTAACGAGTTCATTCTTCTACCTCTTTGGGATTAAAAGGCGTGAAGATTTTTTTTTCATTCCACAGATGTAGTATTTTTACAGCGAAATAGTTTATCTATTTAGAGCAGATTTTCTAAAAATTAGCACACACATACAATATGAGTAAAACACTACTAAAACTAAAACTACGAGAATAAAATCGATAAGACTATTTTCGCACAAATTGTAATCATATCGTTGTTAAACTGATCACGAATGATTATTCTAGTACTTCAGATCATCAAAAACAGGAGGTAACTAGACTAAGGTTTTCTGAAACTTCCCTCAAGCGACACTGACTTCAGTACCTACCTACTAATTATAAAAAAATACTGACCTTAGAACAGCCGAAGATTCGGGCGAAATAGTTAATCCTCTACCTACATAGACTTCGCAAATACGTTGCACTCACACTTAGGTATATGCTCTTCATGGTCTAGCCTAATGTTTAAGTTAAGGAATTGTAAGCTAGTATGTATGAGTGACAATAGCTCTCATGGAGGAGGGAAAACCCTTCCACTAGAGGTACACGTTTACAGTAAAATGAAAAAATAAAATAAATACGGACTGTATTTATTTATTTTTTTTTATTTGTCGCCTTTTAATCGCAAAGCGGCGTAGACAGAGACACTTGATAAGCAAATTAAATTGGATTGAATCAAAAATAGCAGGCAGGCAAAAGGCTCTAGGTACTTATCCTTTTTAAATATTAAATCTACGATCAAGGATAATAAAATGCGACCGAATTTCTTAACCTTCTTTTATTTAACCCCTTCTTCTTTACTTCTATTGTTTTGCGTGTCCAAAAAAATGTTCATTAGAAAAATACATAAAATGAGGGTTAGGTACTGTGAAACTTGCCTTGTACCTTGAATTAAAACAAAACTATTGTAATTAAGAACATTCTCATTCCTCACAAATACCTCAACATAAGACGCACTTTCAGGGAAACTAACGTTTTCTAAGCGGATGTGAGCGAAGCTTGTGACATTATCATTTCCGTCGGCAATAACAAGCAGTTAGCGGAGACAAACTGGTCTATTAATACCGACTTTATAGACGCTGAAGCCATTACTAACTCCGGGGGAAAAAACCATTTACAAAGCAGAATTGCTTGGCGACATCTTTTAGACTCCGGTATCTTTCGAGCTTAGGTATACATATTATGTGTATGTCAATGTGATTCTCCTAATAGGTGCGGTCGACCAAGTAATTTTGTTTTGTTGACCCTTCCAGTGTCACTAAAATATCAACAAGGCGCAGTCGTTATATTAGAATATACAAAAATCCTTTATGTCTAATGATATTAATTAGGAGTTTCAACCTAGGGTTGTAAAATAATTTCTTGTAGCAATAGGAATATATGAAAAGTTTAAAACGCGAAAAATAACCAAAGATAACCAAGGATCATTGGAGGAGGACCTCGTCCAGCCGTGGACGTGTGGTTGATCCATGATGGCGATGCTGAAGCATTCAGTTTACCGTGTTACTCGTGCCATGGTCACGAACCAGCTCGTGTTCTCGGCACGTGTAATTGTGCCGAAACGTCGCGTCGAGCGAACAACGAAGGAAAGCTGAATCTTTGGTTAATTTTCGCGCTGTAATACCCCGCTTTAAACTTTTGCGGTCAGTGCCGCTTTAAACAATGTCAGTGCGCATTTATTGAAAAAATAAAAAGATTTAATAGGTAGAACTCTTTATTGCTGTGGCGTTGGAAAGAAGGGATAGTTTGAGGTTATAGAAAGTTATGTATGATAATACTCCACAGTGGCGTGCACTGGCTTTTATGACAAGGTAGGCAGTAATTCCCAAGGATCGACACCTATGTATAGGTAACTTGTCTTTACGAAATATAGGTATGACCTATGTACTCACCCACAAAACATAGGACCTTCCGTCAGTCTATGTCGTGAGTACAACAAAAAAAGATCTAGCAATAACTCTATTATTAGGTCGGGTAGCCAAAATATTAAGGTAGGCAGTGTCTTTTTGTCTGATACGTCTGTTTGACTGGTTGATATTCGAATTCCAGGGTCATGGATCATCGGTTTGGACACGTAACGTGCAGTGGCGTGCACTGGCCTTTTCGACAAGGTAGGCAGTAATCCCCAAGGATTGACACCTTTGTATAGGTAACTTGTCTTTACAAAATATAGGTATCTCTATATATCTACTCACCCACAAAACACAGGACTTCGTTAGCCTGTCGTGAGTGTAACAAAAAAAGATCTACACACATCAAAAGTGTCTAGGGATCAAGAACATTTTTAGCTCTAAAAAAATCTAATTTATTTAAATCAAATCTAATCTTCTGGATTGGTCTCCTACCCAATCCCCCATGCCTGTATCAATGACTTATCACCACATTTTGAATAAAATATGAATTAATTTATCATCATCATATGGGCTGATGATGATGATGATGAATGAATTCAGTTTTTGTAAAAAATATTCTTGATTGCAATCTTCTACAATGTACTTGATCCCTAGACACTTTTGATGTGTGTAGATCTTTTTTTGTTACACTCACGACAGGCTAACGAAGTCCTGTGTTTTGTGGGTGAGTGTCTATCTTTTGATGTGTGTAGCAATAACTCTATTATTAGGACGGGTAGCCAAAATACTAAGGTAGGCAGTGTCTTCTTGCCTGTATGGTGTGCACGCCACTGGTATCCTGAGGTCGGTAGTATGAGATATAATCATAATAGAACATTTGTACACATTCATGTGGCTGATCTTGACGATGATGATGATGGTGACACATTCAGTATTCCATGAGCTTTGCCTTCCTTTTAAGAACATTTATTAAATAAAACTACGAGTACATAAGTACAATACAACAACCACCATAATATTTCAATTCCTAGACGTAAGTATTATTTTAGATTATTTTCAAGTCGTAACTTAACTCGTCCTTGAGGTAACAAACATAGAAACATACCGTCGAATTAGGAACCTCCTCCTTTTTTTAAGTCGATTACAAACAACTCTAAGAATCGTATTCTGAAACTCCGATCAAGCACAGATATCTGCTCAAGTAACGTTTGTCTCGCTCTACTAGTGTTTGTGTAAAAGAGATAAAACTATGCTAGAATGACACTTGCGTACTGATAATAGTTTCAGCATATACCCCTAAGTATTCATGTTATGTAGCCCATAGTCTTGTACGCAACACATAAGACATAAAAGTGGTACCCTCCTTTTACGCCTAAAGTTAAAAACGAATAAAATTATTATAAATCAAATCCACAAGTAATTAATGTATTCCTATATAATGTATATTAATTACAACTCTGTGACCACCTATAGTATACGGACGCTCGACTTGTCCTAATCTTGAAAAAACAAATGCCTATTTTTATGAGTGTGGGTGAGCCCCATACATACCCTGCTAGAGATGAACAGCTATAAAATTTAATTATAATTTTTGTTTAAAATATATAATATGAAGGTTCCTATTATATACACCTACTTGTGAACACATATGTCCATACATGAAGTCAGTAATTTGTTGTTTAATGCATTAGCTGGCCGGAGCGCGCCCCGCTGCGCACGCGCATTTGTCGGCTACAGTTTTATACCCAAACAAAAACTATAAATAATACTTCTACTTGGAGAACGTGATATATTTACAAGTCGATAAACTGGATTAATATTTAAATTTTGTCCTAACAAATGCTGGTTTTATTACAAAAAAAAAAAACAAATAAAAAAGAATGTGGAAGATTTTCTTTTGAATTATAATTCGAGTATAATTCCCAATTTGTTTGGTTATGTCGTACCTATTTATTATTTAGAGAATATTTTACGATCAATAACATTTTAACACGTTGGTATTATATGCATAGGTTTATAATTTTACGTGGGTTTAGTAATAGCCGTTTCCGTAGAGAGACGTGAAAATTCAATTTGTGCCCAGTAGGAACCGAGCAATTATTTGGTATTTTTTTCTTCAAATTATGGGCACAACGGGACTACAGTTGTTTACCATGAGAAAGAATGCGTCGTGATTAGTCATTAGAATAAATTAAATACATACTAAGTATATCTTAACAAATGCTTTTTTTTAAATATTTGGTTAAAGTCGCAGTAAAATTAAACTTGTTTCTTCAAATTAAGTCAATTTATTTAGAGCATAAATATTCACATTTATAATTCCTGTTGGGATGGAAATAACCTAAGTAGTCGGCAGTATGTAAGAGACGGCGCTCTTGCGTTGCTATTTAGCCTGATGTAACTATTGGGTTTTAGTTGGAGAAAATTTATTAGTATTATAGTGTGAAAAATTACTAGTCCATCAATAATTCGGACTCTGGTCTCTTGAGCATCGCCGAATATAATTAAGGTCACCTTTCAAAGTAAAGCTAGTGTTTAAGGTAGGTTTTAGGTGTCAGTTATAATTTCTCGGAGCCTTTTTTTATGTTTCACCATATAAATATCCAGGATAAGAAATTAATTATACACCTCACAACTTTAATTTTGAACAGTACCAGTCCGAGTATGTACCTACTTCCTAAAAAAATATCAACCTAAGAAAATATTAGGTTTTGTAGCGTTATCGTCGTCTCAAACAAAATATTCAGATAACTAAAGAAAACTTGAAACCTCACGTTTACAACTGAAGCATGAAAAGCGGTCATTGAACAAATAGGTGGCTCAGTAGGCAGGAGAGGTAGGTATTAGCTACTAGCCAATTATATACGCCTTACTAGGTACCTATTGTTTTTATTTAAGCCAATCACAAGGCACGTACGATTTTCTTTCTTTGCTTCGTTCCGAATCGCTACATCTCTAAAATGTCTTTATTGTTTTTGTTTCTGACATGATTCTGCGTTACAATTAGAAATTGTTCTAATTGGGTGTTTTCTTTAAAAAATAAAACAATAAAAGAGCGTACAACAATAAAAGTAGTCAGTTGTACCTCTTTTGTTTTCAACTATCTTTGACAGATATTATTTATTATATTAGTTTTATTTTAAACTTCTTTTTTTAATACTTTCGTGGTCACACAAATCAAAAGAAAATAAAAATAAACTGGAAGTTTACTGTGGCCACGTCATCGGACAGGATGTCCTAGAAAGTGTTAAATTAAAACACATTGACGAAATTGAGCTATATATTTGCCAGTTACCAAAAAAATAATATCCAACGCAGCCGTGGCATTTCGAAGACCTCTGACATTGTTTAATAACAAAACAATGCGCGTATTGAAAGGCAAAGAGTCTATTGCGTTCCACAACGGCATTTGGTGACTCGGTCTCTATATGACGGGTGTTTAGCGAAGCCCTGCGGGGATAAACCCAGGGATCCAGGACACCCGCGAGCACCAAACAATGACCCACTGAGGCGCCGTGCCCATTCACTCTTTACAAATCAAACAAATTATTATAGGTACGAGTTGGATGAAAGAACGCGCGCGACGTTTTGCTCCTTCATTGTTTGCGCAATTGGCATTGGTGGTGGATGGAAATGGTACAGTTTTGGGTTTGGTGGACAGTAAATGGAATAACGGACGGTTGTGGAAATATATTATTATGAACAACGCAATTAATTTATGAGTATGGATGATCATGAGTTTGGTGTATACAGGTCTGTTACTTTTTTTGTTCCATTCTTTCTTCTGTTTTTCGAAAGTATATGGTCTCGCCCACTAAGAGAACGCGCTCTACTCTTGAATGGTTGTAGTAGAAAAGACGCGTCGATAAAAATAATAAATAAGTTGGTTATCATGGACATTGATATGCACCATCTTATGGTATACTTAGCCTATCTACTTAATTTTATTAGAATAATTATGCAATAAACAGAATTACAATAAGCTAAAGACTCATTTTTCCTTGGGCAGGACTGTATCAAAGTCATTGTATTATTTTTACTCTTGGCGCATCATTCTAGTGCATCATCATTAACTACGTCTATATCTATGTCTAAAAATTGCGTTTCAATAGAAGCCGTATGAACGTACCATTTTGATAGATACCTAAATTAGGGTATTTTTATAAAATAAGACCGTACAAATGTGCCTGTTAATACATTCCGAATTCAAATTCCATGTAAAGTCCGTTAATCCGCGTTCAAAGGACAATAAATCGTCGAATGATCACCAAGTGGGCACGCGACAAGAGACTCAGCCACTCCACGCAGCTCACTGACTCCTCAAGTGAGTACCCTCCAGTGAGGGCGACAAAGGACCGAAGTAGAGTGGCCATTGACAACTAACTGGCTGGAACACCTCTCTGACACGTGTGCGTAAATGAAAACAGTCTTTTTTCTCATCTTAAGAATAGAGAAAAAGGGTATTTAGTGTAAAAGACTCGACATATGGTTTTGCTCGTTAATTTCGTAGGGGTTGAACATGTGCGATATACAACGGGTCTTTTTCATACTTCAGAAACTTTAGTAACATGTAAATAAACAATAAAAACGACGAACGAAGGATCCCGAGCTATAGTCTTAGAAAAGTTGTTTCATTTTGCTCGTTAATATGAACAACTTTTACTATGGCGACAATGTGGGGAAATAAAAGAAAATTTCTGTATAAATTAAAAAAATAATTCTACATACAAAGTAGTAGTTTTCCTCGGGAGATGACGTTTTGTATGGAAATGATTCTTTTTAATTTCCCTACATTGCCATAGTAAAAGTTCTTCCTATTGACGAGCCCAACAACGTTTTTAAGAAAATTGCTCGGGGTCTTTTTACATGCAGTGTATTAGTCACTGCGGTTACGTCGTCTTTCGCACCTTCAATACACTGACTGCTTGACGTCAGTCATTTCGTTGAAACAGCATAATATAGCTAATACAGATAGCGTAATCTTTTATAACTAAGAGAAACAAGGGCCCTGAAATGTCCCCATTTTATAGTTCGTGCATTTCATGAATGCGCGCGGACCTTAGATTTGTGAGTCGTATATGGACATGCTAGTTGACAGTTCAAACGAACAAAACTGCCACCCACACATCTAAGGCCCGCGCGCATTCATGAAATGCACGAACTATAAAATGGGGACATTTCAGGGCCCTTGTTTCTCTTAGTTATAAAAGATTACGCTATCTGTATTAGCGCGGACCTTAGATGTGTGAGTCGTATATGGACTTGCTAGTTGACAGTTCAAACGAACAAAACTGCCACCCACACATCTAAGGCCCGCGCGCATTCATGAAATGCACGAACTATAACACAAGTTGTGGTCGCGGTGGCCTACCTAACCTAATTAACCTACCCATATTCTTCTACACTTTTTTATGATATATCTAAAGCTTCTTTGTCTACTCTCTATGTGTGTACATGATATACCTACCTATAATAATAGGTACATTCGACCAAGTGACTGGTCATATGTATGACATTGTCGCAACAAACCAACTTTACCTCTTGATGTTTTAGTGACACAGGAGGCGTCATCAAAACTGATAGACCTCTTTCTTGAACGACCATAGGTACCTGCATTCATTTACTTCGTCTACGTAGCGTATTTCCTCTTGGAACTAAAACGTGTTACCTATTCCTCAATAAAACGTCACAAAGTATAAATAGTTTCAGTACCCAAAAGTCAGTTATTCGATCAAACCAAAATGAGTACGTATATCATTAAAACCTAGATTCCAGATAAAGCATCCCTTGCCATTCGTGGCAGCAACAATGGCCTCTCAGCGTGAGAACTTCTAACCGTCCTCTCGACTTAGCTCAATGAGTGCATTAACGTCAAAAAGTCAGGGGAAATGAGCAGGCAACATATTCTTTGATTTTTCTACAATACTCACTCGATAATTATGCTCTTGAACAATGCTTCACGACACTATAATGCCCGTGCGCATGTTACCAGTGTTGGAATAGCGCGAGTCAAGAAAGCGTCCCGGGGGTCCGCGACTTCCGCTCGGTTTCGTATTACGAATGCCGCCATTGTTTCGCCCATCAGGGATTTGTAGCGGTGAAATATTAATTTCGCTCTGTAATATCGGGATTTGAAAATACAATAATATTTTTTCAAGCTATTTAAATTGGAGGACAGTGAGCACGAAAATAGTTGTCATTGTAGCAAATAATTTAAGTGAAATTAGGCGAACTAAACTCGAATTGGTTAATAAACAAACATTGGTTTATCCGCTTTTCATGATCAAACTACCGAACTACTCCCTTCTCTACAGAGTGTAAAAGGACCCCGAGCAATTGTCTTAGAAACATTATTGGGCTCCTTTTACTATGGCGACAATGTGGGGAAATTAAAAAAAAAATATCTCCATACAAAATAGACAATTCTTTTCCTCGGGAGATGACGATTTGTATGGAGATGATTTTTTTTTGCCCAGTAAAAGTCTACGTCAACGTCTTTCACACTGCAAAATGCTGAACTAGGTGGAACTGGTGGTAAGACTATCAAGTAAAATTGAAAAATGAGCTTAAAGCTTCAGCAATATCACTTTACGTACGTATCATATTTGCCCAATCGTCGTTGAGCACTTTTTATTGCAAGTCTGCCGGAAATCGATAAGTAACAAGGTAATAATATCCAATCAATTTATGTTCAAGTGATCCAAATTTACGTACCTATCAACTTACACAAGGAAGCGGTCCGCTACGGTCTGTATTTCGAGACGTGCTCAATGCTTGAACTTGTATTAACTGAAAATACTTACTATGAAAATTTCAAGTTATGTTGGAAGAGAATTCATTTTTTATTTTCGTATGTCGATGACGTCTCATGAATATGGTAATAGCGGTCAATGCAACGCCGCCGGTTCAATTATTTGGAAATTTTAATTACTATAACAGCTTCTTGCTTTCAATTCGAATAGCTGAAATACTATACATGTACAACTCAACTTATTACTCACGCGTGCTTACATACGAAATAATACATGTAGAGAAACACACATCTATAAATGACTGTTGAGATGGACAGAAGCTTTAGAATAGTGATTAATTTCATAGGAAGCTTTATGCTGCGCGCAGACGACCAACTTTAACAATTGGTCGGCAACTTTTTTTTTATACACACCTGACCGACTTTTGTACTAACAACTACGAACAACAAAAATTCGGTCCGTCATTTCGACCGAATTTTTGTCACAGGCAGTGTAATTAGATATTTTCTTTTAAAAATATCAACAGAAGAGCGAATCCGAAAACGAACTATCATATAATGAAGTAGTTGCATCTCTTTCGTTTCCAACTATCTTTGATAGATTCATTTTTTTAGAAAACTCCTCATGTGGATTCACATTTAGCATTAGAGGAAGAAAAAGTCGTTCAGATAAGTATAGGAAAAGGGAAGGGAAAAAACCGACTGTCGAATGTAAAAAAAGTCCGCAGTGTGTAAGCCCCTTAGTCTTACAGACGAGTCTAAGATGTGCCTACAAAAGTAAAGTTCCCTGGTCATAACGGAGAATTTCTACCAGAATTGAGTTTAAAGCGAGTGTTAGGTATAAAGGTGTGTTTAGTATAAAACATGTCCGCACTACGCAAATGAATCTGAAGGGGGCTTTCAGGTGCGTGCGGCATGCATCATCAGTAAAGGCCTGATGACACATGTGGTACTAGCGATAAATACCAATAAGCGTACCTTTAGCCAATAGGCAAAAATGCCCTGTGCATGCCTGTGTTAGGCAAAAGTGAACCTTCACGGACTTGCCTAATTGAGACAAAATATTTTGTCACTGCAACTGTGAAATCTACTTGATTTTGTCCCTCGTTCTACATTAAAGTACTTACCTATAAATCACAGTATTACCCAACTAAAAGTACCTAATGCAAAAAGCGTATAAAATCAACACAATTTCACGTAATCCACCTGTTGAGTAACAGTTTAAACGGGGTCAAGTAATGAATAGGCCACGACAGAAGTCTTTGTCACACTCCCCTCGAGATCAGCCATTGTACACTAATAACAGTGATTTGGGCACTAAAAGCTATTCTCTTCCTGCGCCGGCGCAGCCAGTGAGTGCGTATTGTTGTAACATAACACCTTGGGAAAAGACGTTGGCTTTGTAACTTGGCGATCAGTATTTAGGTAGGCCTCAGTTAATGGTTTGATAACTTTTACGCAGCGAAATGCTTTCATTTATATTTGTTTGTATCTACAGTTCAATGTATTCATACGTAAAAACTTATGCACAACAAGGCCCTAATTCCAGCGTTTTAGAAGTGGGAAGTTAACGGAGGCAAAACCCACACCACGCACTTACACACCTCTCCCTGACATTGTTTAATATTTTGGTATAGTACGGAAAAAGTCAAGCCAAGTCCTGCACCGTCGATAAAAAAAACACAAAGACATTTAGTTAAAAAGTGTCTTATGTTTTAAAGTATAATATCACTGTATCATTTCACGAAATCCAATTATTAATTAATTAAACGCCTTCATTAACAATACCTAATAAATTCAAACTGTTCCACGAAAATTGGTTGTTTATAAAAAACTTAACATGCAAAAAAAACATGTCCTTCAAACAAAGGCAGCAGATGTTACTACTTTATTAGTCCACCTGTAAATGGAGAAAACCTTTCGCTCAGTGGGCGATGAGACGTCATAACGATAACTGAATAAAACTCAAGATGAACCTTACCCCTTTAGGGGATACATTCCGCTGTGACAACAATACTGTCACCAATAGGAAAAAGGGCGCAATTCTTGCTTTTAGGCGAAGAACAATGATCCTTAGTGATCCTGAAACTCAGTGAACAATTAAGCTTATTGTCTCGTGAAAGGTTTTCTACGTATTGCGGCATAATAAAACTCTTTTCTCAATTTCGGTATCTACCAAAGTGTTAAACAAAAGCGACGAGTGCCTGATCATTCCCCTGCACCTTTAATAATTATACTTTCCGAGGGGTGAGTTTTATTAAATTACCGCTTTCACAAATTATATCTAAGGAAAACAGAGGATGATTTCGACCGGGTTAATGCGCGGGCGACGCCGCGGGGCGCTGCACTTTTAATTAAACACTAAATTATGGTTCCCGTTCATTAATTCTTAGGCTCCTGGTCCTTTTACTAATGAGTTGTCGGTTTTTGCTTAAACCACATCCGTTTGTTAAAACGGTGCAATGTATCGGTCTGTCTTCTTTCGTCTTAATGTAAATGAAAAGGATAAATATAGCGCGGTTACACACCATACCAAGTCGGACCTTGATCTGAAACTGGCACTGGTCCTTGATTAATCTAGCAACATCGATTTGGGATGTATAAAAAGTGTTGGTAATTTATTTTATTACTCGATTGGAAGTTAAATCTACCCACTGGTTGGATAAGTAGAGAGTACTTATTTTTGTATGTAAAAGACTTACCGAGTCATTACTCTTGAAATGTAGTGACGATATTCCTGTGGTTTGGTCAATTAACGACCAATGTAATGAACACGTAAGAAAAATTTTAACTCATTCGATCTTATTCAAAACATGGGCTATTTCTCTTTGTGGCTTAACTCTTGCGTTGTTTCTTTCAGATGCTAAACATCAGAGTGAGATAACATAAAAGTGTATCCTTTAAAGATAAACCATGTTTTGTCAGATAAACCATAATTCTCTCATACTGTTAAACGTATACTTTTGTAGGTACTCCAAGTTCTACTGCGCTGACAAATAAATACGACCGTAGGATTCGAAAGCCGTTTATTGCCTGGCTGCACCGTGGTTGTCAATTAATGCCTAAGTTAATTACATACGTATATACAGAGAGACGGATACACAGGTTCAGATACCTTATTTATTCTTAAATGAAATACACCTATCGACATTATTGTGCACACAATAAAAATATATTCACGGTGATGGAACCAACCTTAGACCAAAAGTTTTTACGCAACATGTGACGCAGGTTCTGATAAGAACAATCTCTCTACATTTTTATGTTCCACCAAAAAGTATCTTAGGTGAACGCTATCAGTGAAATAAAGCTATGGGCACATAATCGTCCACCACGCCCCGCCCCGCCCACACGTGCGGGTGTTCAGAGCGTTAACAAACCAACACAACCACACATGTTAATATACTTAGGTACCCTTTTTTGAATGAAATATGAACATGTTTTGTCTCTAGTGTAATTTTTTTGGGGCTCGCTGTTTGGGGTCCTATTAATTACGTGCCATTTGTCGCGTATTGGATTAGTTGAAATACTATTATTGTTTTTGTTTTTAGATAAATATTTTTTATGCTGATATAAGTAATAATTAATTTATTTAATAACTTTTTTGCGTTCTACGTTGTTATGAATTTTAGTAGTTTTTTACATTATGCGATGATATTTTGTCAATGCTGTGGTTATATTTAAAACGGGCGGTCATTAAAAGTAATTGGGGCGGTGCAGTTAGGTCCTTCATCATAGGGGCCATTGAAACTTCTATGATTGAATATTCATGACAAAAGGATGCGCCAGATACTACGCCATTTTACACATCTCTACTATTTTTTATTTATCAGCACTGGGGACATGTGTAGAACTGGCGTAGCGTAATATTTCCGTTACTTAATTTTCATAGTGTATAAAACAAACTTTTGGGGTAATGAATCAGCTCAGTGTCAACTTTTGTAATGAAGTTACGTACATTAATTACAATGAATTGAGCAACACTCTCAATCGTTGATAAAATTACCTATAGACCTTGACATAAGTATTTTCTTCAATTTCTAAAGTCGTAACACTCTATGGTGAAACGACAAATATTAAAAATAAAGAGATTGTTGACATAATCAGGCCCTTAATAGCTAAAGCTTGACGCACAGTTATGTCTGTGATAAGTCTGTTCAGTAATTCGACGAAAGATTTGACACTTCATATCGTGCATGGATAATAGATTTTTTATCGGGGTATTATACATTAATTTGATAGTTTAGAATCTGGCAACATTATTTCGCGTAAATAAACAAATGATTCACGCTTCAGAATACGGACCGCAATTTCTGTTGTATTCTTATTTTGCGAAGCTGTAATTACCTAAGTCCTTTACAAGTAAGTGAAAATAAGTAGGGCATTATTTTCTTATCGTCATAGTTCTTGTAGGCGTATAAGGCGAATGTTTGTTTCTTGTCGCGGCACTTAAGGCGCAGGCAGTTCACCGGGGCTTATGGGTAGCCCTGCAGCGCGCCACGGGATCTCCGCCGCCCCCACTTAAAGCAATTTATTGTGTGACCCCTTAATAAATAAATAAGCAAGGAAAATTCAATGAAATATTACGGCGGAACGACGGGAATTCTGTGTGTGTTCGTTTTTTTTTTTGTGGATGTTTACTCTAACATAATACGGTTGACAGTTAACAGGGTTTTTCTTAACTTTAGGAATTTTAGTATGACAAAAAAGTCTATAGGTACTACAACCCGAAATGTACGAGGAGTTTAAGATGATCTGGGACGTATATAGAATGCTACCCTTCTTCCTGGCATGTCGTAAGAGCTACCTATTGGATTAGGCTATGAGGTAGTTGTAACTGAAGGCCCATATTGACATTATTAACTGCTTCTCATGCCAAACGAAAAGTCCTTGTGATCCCAAGGTTCTGCCCACCCCCTTTTGAGGATTAGGGACGCGAGTGTATGTAAACACAGTAAAGTAGTATTATTGTTATTAATGTTAGTTATTAGTAATGGGTAACCAAGTCACAATACACTGTAGGTATTTTAATTACAAAGGTAGTTTTTTTATGTAAGGGACATTTTGTTGTCATTAGACATACTATACTTTTCTCTACCACTATAGGCTGACTACCCCGGAGCAGCATTAATAAAATTATCATAATTACGTCCATACTTCAGACAGTAGGTAAGTAATTGGTCGGTACGGTTTTTGTAATACTAATTACGTCATTTCTAGGGTACATTCTGAAGAAAAATAAAGAAAGTCATCACAACTACTCAATATAAAAATTGCAACGCATTATTCGATATTATCCCTTCAAGCATTGAATAGAGTTGATTGCCGCCATCTTGATAAGAACGTATCAAATGAGTGAATGAATGGCGCATTCATTTCATTCATTCATTACACTCACCACTGCCGATCGGCACTGATTGCAACTGATTAGATCGCAAGTTGTTTTTCTCGATAAAATTGTTGTAGATACTTGCACCAAGAAAAAATATATTTAGGGTCATATTCATGAATAGGGCAGTAATTCAGTAAGAATTAGTTGTTCAAGTATTATACTTGGAAATATGAAATAGCTAATTGGATAATGGTGGACAGTCTAAAATTTATTGTCTTTAGGTGTAATGCATTCTGTTATGATTTATATTGCACTTGTCTTCTTGACTTTTAACTACCCATTGTTATTAAAACGTTGTAAAAACTTACTTCACTTACTTGCCTACTCCACATCCTTTTAGTGGTAAATATACAATTCTTGTTCCTCTTCCTCCGCTTTCGAATCGGGTCCTTACAGCTCAAGAGCGGTGTCTTATTGCAAAAACGTGACAATTGTTAATCAATTGGTGTAAACTGCGTCTCCGGAAGGAGGTTGATGAAAAATGTAAAATGAAGATCACGCAATGAATATCGAAATGTGAATTTAGTTAACTACCGCTTTGTTTATGAAACTGGTGTTACTTCGTACACGGCGTAAATGTCCTGAAGGTTTCCTTGGTACGAAGGGGCGCGATAGGATATCCACGTTACCAATACCACCACCATATTTTAGGTTGTTTGTCCTACTTGACTGTCAAATTAAAGGTGGCATGTCTCCTAAGGGTCTGCCCATGCCAATTATGTTTGTGTCCATTTTCTATGAGTGATTTTACCATCTTTTATTTTAATCACAGAGATATTAAGTTCACTGTTTTATCGTTGTTCACGACTGTACTCAAGTACAAGATGATATTGTCGAGGGTATATAGTTTCCTCGAGTTTTTCAAGCTGAATTATTATTGAAAACCGAAACGATTACGCGGCAGAGCCTCTCAGGCGCGGCGCTACTTTGTACTGTTTTTGTGCTTATTCATGTATATCAAACAACTTTGCACTCTATTTATACTACTTTAAAGTTCAACATTAACTTCTGTGTGTCGGTTTCGGTGCATTTCTCAGTAAATTGGTGACTTTAATGTACTTATAGGTACTAAAAGCGCAAGCACGACCGGGTTAAGTTGGTATGTGATGTCTCGATGATTTGTAGAGTTGTAGTAACGTTTTCAAGAGTGTGTTTATATTGATCGTGGAGCTGTAGGTATGCACGGTTCGGTGACAACAGAGCCCGCCACCTTTGATAGGCCGACCAGCAACCAGCACAGCCTTGGATTACGGAAATGGATTGAATCATTGTTGATCGGTAATTCCGAGGTGAAATTGGTATAATTTGTTGTTCTTTTCTGGTCGGTACCCATGACGGCTGGGGTATGGTTGTTGTTGTGAAGTAATTCAATCTATGATACTAATATTATTATAAACGCGAAAGTTTGAATAATGTAGGTGGACTTTAATTTCTTACTTATGTATATCATTCCCGGGGTATACATACATAGGGTATTGCAGATATCTCTCCACGTCCTTCTGTACAACGCAGCCGTCTTAGCCGCACTTCCAGCCTATGTTCACCGCTTTCAGCTCGAGTCCACCGAGCTCCGGAATGTATGTGTCTGTCTGCGTTGTCCGTTGGATGTTTTGTTTGTTACTATTTCATGTAAAAACTATCGAACGGATTTCAACGAATTTTTTCCATATTATAGCGTACATACGTCGGAATAACACATAGGCTAATTTGTATCTCGAATGTCCGAATGAACGGCAGACAATACCGCCAGCTTACAACATCTACTACCTAAATTTAAAACATATTTATCTTTATTCCCTTGATCTCGGGATCTCACGTAAATACGTATATCGTCGAATCGTTAATTATTATTTTGTTGTTTGTTATAGTCAGGAGGAGGTTCGAAATGTTTCAAGTGAACGACCAACTTCATAATTAACATGTAACTAGTCTTCAAAACTAAACATGTAACTCCATATTTGACAAATTTTGAGTTTTCCCAGTTCAATTTAATCTTACAAATCGTGTACAGAGAGCGAATGGGTTTTATGAAAAATTGAAATTGGCCGCTCGATTGATACTCTGAAATCGTCACCTGTAACTAAAATGTGGAAGAAAATTTGGAATCGCACTTAAGTACAGGTAATCGTTAAGTAATTTTAATTATTATTATTTTATAAAACTCATACGCAAAATTCGTACTGAACGAGAATTTCCTTACTCGCCACAATTCGGAACAAAGTCTACTAAAAACGAATGTCTTTAAGTAGGTAACATACCCACTTACGTGATTCAAAGAGTACTTTAAAAAGACCAACAAAATATTTACTTGAAAAATAGAGTTAGAGAAACGTAAATAGAAAATGGCGGAGAGGTAAAAAAGCCAAACATAAGGACTCTCAAAAAGTATAATAAATTCACCACATGTCGTAAATTTTCTACCTATTCAAATTGAAACCAATTAAATTGAACAATACGACGTTAAATACAATTTCTATTAAATTAAAATCGAGTGATCGGATCTCAGTTCTCAAAGGGTACGATTGCCGCGAAACTACAAAAGTAGTTTTATTGAGTAATGAGATTACGACTCCATTTGTAGATCGCAATGGGTTTAATATATTCCGATCTTATTTTGTGAAAATAACATTCTCTAGTGCATATCTAGGTATTAGAAGATATTTTTGTACGTTTTCTCACATAAAAATTAAACTTAAATACTTAACAACTTTTATAAGACACAAATCAAATAAAAACATATTGATTCCCTCTCAAAGTGTAAGATGTGACAGAAATCTAAGTATGTAGTTATATTACCTAAAGTAATAAAACAATATTAATTATCGAATTTCAATAATCTAACTCAGATTTTAAAATAACGAGATATGTAGATTATAGACACCTTTCAAAACAACCGAGCGTAAGTCATATTTAAAAGGTATGTAAAATATTTTATCAGCAAAATCATCACGACGTAAATCACTTTAATAATCTGCTATCCATAATTTACTCCGAAATAACATTGAGCCTGAATAATGTATATTGATAAGTCTTGCTCGCTATACAGATTTGAGCTGAACATAAAGTGCAGTCAAGAGTAAACTGGGTCAAACGATAGCGATCTGTCGCCTACGCCATAATCGGGTGTAGGGAAGGAAGCCAATCGTCATCGTTTCTAATGTACACGTCCGTTTCAAATCGTTCTATTCTGGCACTTTTTGCCGCGGCATGTGGCAACAGCCTTAAAACGGCCGGTGTCGGCACATTTTTATTAATTACTTACCTCCCTTTGTACTGTACAGTCGATGAGCCAACGTGAGCCGCACAATAAACTTACCTAAGCTGACCTTTCATTGTTCCTACGTCACGTTTTACAACAGATCTAGTTATTTCAGTTAGATAGTATCAGACTGAAAGGTTTCTGTGTCTCTATAAACCCACTAGAGTCGTGCCTAATGACCATTATAAAGTGACCTACGTACGATGCGCAATCAACATTGACAAGCTTCATTAAAACGCGTATTCGGCGACCAATGTACACCAAAACGATCCCCTTGATTAAAATATCCACATAATAGGCACCTGTAATTACTGATCGCTTCCGGCCCAGATATATTGGCTGCTTCAAAATAAACTGAGCTCTAGTGTGATACAGGACGTAAGATACGTAGGTTTTCGTCATAGACAATTTGTTTATAATAACGCAACATTCATGACCACGAATAAACCCGTACTATGTGCTCAAAACACAACCATTTTTCCTACCTGTTGCATGTGATATGTAGCACTCCATGTAGATGAAACAAAATACATTTTTTAGTTTTTAGAATTATACAGCTAATTCGCATAAAGAAGTGGTGGAAAATTCAACTTTTTGCAAATTCAATTGGAATTCTTAGTAAAACGTTTACGTTTGCGCGTATCAAAGTAAAACGCTTGCACTGTTTACTTACACTTTCGTTTTGGAGTGTGTTAGGCCTGTCAAAAGTTCACTAACATTCTTTCAAGTGTTTTCAAATGCTTCTTGTTTTATCGCTAGTTACTGTATACATTCTTGAATCTACACTGCAATAACACATGGTACGGCTCTACATCAGATGAACCATCAAACCACATAGGTATATATCATTTATTAATGGAAATATCTCGACCCAATGAGTGTGCGAGGCCTGTAAGTGTGATCTCGATTACCAAATAGAAATTATTAATTAATGTTATCTTTTACAGAATGATTTCGGTATATGTTTGATGTATTCAATCGACGTAGAGGAAATGAGTTGGCAGTGATCTTCATTTGTGAGTTAGATTATACTCGTAATAAAACTATGGATTGTTTGTCCGCTCATAACTTAGGAACGAATTGAAGAAACTTAATGTAACATTTTAGCAAAAGAAGGTCCATTTTTATTAACACCAGATAACATAATATTACTTCACGTGAACAAAGTTGCGGGCGAACCTAGTGATTAATATAGTACCGAGACATCGTTTTTTTGTATATTTTAATCATAATGTTACATTTGATACGGCGTCCGGTATTGTGTAGTTACAGAAAAGCACAGATACTTGTGTAAGATTACACCTTATATAGGCACATCGCACGCTAGAGGCATGTATTATAGCCTCATACACGCTTATCGTTCTAGTTAAATACTCGCTGCGTCGCGATCTACGATGAAACACATTTGCCATTTGGGTACTCAAGTTCGCAGGAAAAACACAATGTGATGGTGCCCTATAAATCATTAAATAAATAATTTTGGCGGGCCCGTTGGTGTAGTGGTAAGCATGTCTGCTTCTGCTCCGTAGGGTCGTGGGTTAGATTCCCACCGCTGACAGGTGCTTAGGTGATGAACTTTTAAGCACTTGTTGGATGTGTCTGGGTGTTTTATTTATATAAGTATATAATTTAAAGAAAAAAAAAACTGTATATAAGTAAATACATCTCATTGTCTGATTTCCACAACACAAGTGCTTTAGCTTCTTAACATGGAATGAAGGCAATATGTGTGTTGTTGTAAAATATTTATTTATAGTAAATATTTATTTAAGTCATTGCAAAGAATTCGGTGGGCCTAAGTGAAATTTTCACCTGATGGGTATGACGTAACGTAGTCATGAAGAAACAGGCAGCGTATTATGAAAGCTGTGGTTTCAAAGAAGATGCATTGGCAAAGATTGGAAATGGTGTGCTTTGGTGGTGATCAAACCACCAAAGCATGGAAAGGATGAACGAAGTGCGCTTTACGAATGAGATTTATGTAGGTAAGTGATACGAGCCCTTGAGGTTGAGCCCGCCCTAGATGGACGCACACCGATCAAATCGGTTAGGTGTTAAGAGCACTCGGAAACCCTTGATGTGATGCATGGAAAGATACACCTGTCTACTCTCTCAGAGATATATTCTTCGACTTCTCTTCAGTGCTACAACCAACTCTGCTACTCGCTTTTTCAAGATAAGCCCATAAAATTATGCCCAGGTAGTTTTTCTATCGGGACACAGGCGTTCAAAAGGCAAATGACTGTAGCATCGATCTGAACAGGGGTAGATTATAATTGGTACCGCGGATCCCGCTGCTGCAGTCGTATTTCACGTCACGCTGACACAAATAAATTGCTCAATCGACGCTCAACAAGCTGAATATTAAATTACGGAGAGTTTTCGTGCGTATGCGCAGCAATCAGCTCCCACAGTACGCACGCTCGCCGCGTGAGGTCGCCCCTGTTGCTGTAACCGTACCATTGCATCCTGAACCTTACAGTAGTGTAAATAAGTAACACACAAAGTTCATGCAAATGCAATTTGTAAAGATGGCTAGGAAGACAGCGTGTAATGTTCTCGATTGGAATGTAATTAATTTGCCTCCTGTATGAATATATTACAAGTGCAATTGTCGGGTAATGGTAAGGATTGGTATGGCGGACACTTCGCCAATATAAATATAAAAAATAGTAATAATACTAAAGGTATGCAACCATAAGAATTAAATTAAACATAATTGAACTGGAGATTCACCACGCAAAAAGGTTAAAACAACCTCCATGTTTTCAGTAATCAGTATATTTATTGCATAGCATGGTAGAATTGGACATGATAGAATTGTAGATTTTTAGGAGCAAATTAAATTAACAATAAAACCTGCAGACATAGGGTTTGGTTACTTATGTTATGCACTCGTGAGAAAAAACTCGGGTCATACATAATTTTGTGTATACAACACATTTAACTACCTCGCAATCGAGGAGTGTTGAGTAAAAGAAACTGTTTCTAAAGACAATAAAGTAGTTAAAAAAGTCATAAAATACTATTACATATAATACACACTTTCAGAGCTTTTTATATTCAACATGTTCATGATTTGCAGGAAAGTAAGTTTCGTTGAATGAAACAATTTCACCAAAGTGCCTAAGTAGATATTTAGATATATAAAAATGAATTGATGTTCGTTAGTCTCGCTAAAACTCGAGAACCGCTAGACCGATTTGGCTAATTTTGGTCTTGAATTACACGTGGATGTCCAGGGAAGGTTTAAAAGGTGTATTTCTTCCAATACACGGACTACAAAGACAGAACAAATATTTGCCGAAATAACTAGTACAACAATGTTTATGTGTCACTATTTTCAAGTCAGTAGATACTTTCCGTCACATTTGCACCGATCTCGTGAGTTACATGAATTAAAAACTACATGTCCCAAATTGACAAACAAAAGCGATTTTAATTTAAATTTTATAAAGATGTTTATTGCGTGGCTTTTTATTAACGTTTAAGATATCCACGTAATTTCATCGTACACGATCGTGTCAAGGTATGAAATGTTTAAAGGGTGTATAAACTGCACATGTTTATACGCAGTTGAAATGTGTCGTTCTTGGAAAAATAACAGATGAAGTAATACCGATAATAAATAATATCCCATAGGTACATATACATATTATTATGAATATTCATAGTCAAATATGCAAACTCATATATCTTTATTTTCGTAATATTTTATTTATATTAATGATATTCGACAGAAAGCAACCAGTACCTATCATATTTTTTTTACCTTTCTATGAAAGAATGTGAATTATTTCTTAGTGAGCGATCAAACGATCGTTTGCCTGTTTACAATATTTTATGTACGAAAATAGAAGGTACGTAAGTACCTACTATTTTGTAAGCGACAAACAGTTTTTTGCCGACATTTTCCATCGACACCGTTACCTCTTAGTGCTGTAGCTTCAATAATCACGTTTCACGGAATACAAGCCACAGAGCACTGCGAAAAAAAAACATCGGAATAGTTATAACAGTTTCTATGAAGGGCCACACTTGGCATTTGAATTCGATGATTTTTTTTTTCAACCAAAGCGACACACAGGTAGACAATATTTCGAGCAATAACGAATGGAAATCTAATTTCGATTGGTGAAAAAAAAAATCGATGAAATATAGAAAAAAAAATGTATAGTATTGTGGTGGTGTCGGCGACCTTCTGTGAGATATCGAGAGTCACGGTGTCGCTGCGCCCGCGCAGGGATGAATTTAATTAACTACACAATCGGAGAAACCGTTGAACTGCGATCGATATATAAAAAAAAACAAAGCTACATGGTAAAACATTAGCATAATACATATTATTATGATATATTGCGAACCCTAACCTTACTGAAGGGTTTAGTTTACATATTCATTGTTTTGTTCTTCAAGAATAACATACACTCACGTCTATAATCCCCAAAAGACGGTGGACGGAACCTTGATTTATTGACATTTCAGTTACAAGTTGCTAAATCATAGCTTAAATAAACCCACATTTGCAGATCTCGTAGTAGTATTAAGTGCCGGAGCCAGTAACATTATGAAGTGGAATTGATAACCTATTTACGCGAAAACTTTTGAGAGTTGTTTATTAATACGATCTCTATAGGCAAACATACAACAAATTTAAAAAAAAACAGAACCCTCGGAGCTGCTTGTCAGTAATATTTTTCGAAGTTTAGTGAGATTTATCTTAATGAAAATACTATCATGTGTACAGATACGTAGACTTGACGAATAGCCCTCATTGCCCTTGTTCACTCTCATCTCCAGCTTGCATACTTGCGTAATTTCTCTTTTGATTGTTTACATGTAAATTACAATATGAAACATGTAAAAGTTTATTTCCATAAGCTGTGTGGTAACGGCGAATAGAATAAACGTTTTCACCCCAGCCCAACTTTTCCCGTACTGGGGTCGAAAGAGGCTACCGAGGGAACTCTTCAGAGGACGGACGCACTCTGTGAGTTAAACCACAACACCACTGCGATCGCCAACCCGCCAGCCAAGCGTGGCGATTATTGGCATTTCCCCCCAAATAATAATGGGAATCATTGGGGGGGCTCGTCCACAAATGGACGTCAGATGGCTGATGATAGTGGCCTAAACTGGCTTTTATGACAAGGTAGGCAGTAATCCCCAAGGATTGACACCTCTGTATAGGTAAATTGTCTTTACGAAATATAGGTTGGTCGTCTTTACGTTAGCCTATGTCGTGAGTACAACAAAAATATCTAGCAATAACTCTAAGAGTATTATTAGGTCAGGTAGCCAAAATACTAAGGCAGGCAGTGGCTTTTTGCCTATATGGTGTGCACGCCACTGGCTGACGATGAAGTTTATTTCATAGGTAAATTAAAGATGAATGAATAAATGCCATGTGACTACGTGCTACGATGCTATGTCTAATACATAACTAACCTAATGTCTTAAATAACAATAAATGGAAAAGTTATAAACAATCATGTCCATTTCGTATTCATATCAGTAGGTTTGATAATAACACAAAATAATAAAAACAAGTAGCCAGTTCATGTATATTATACTTTTCTCGTCCGTGTTCAGGGTATTAGACATCAACGCGGTAACGAACATTACAATCTCAGTATCTCTGCTCTACTCACTTATTTCCTTTATAAGAGAGTCTGTATTCAAATTTACTGATTATTTTTTTACATTTTATATAGGTATTCATCCTATTTTTTGGATCAATTAATTATTCCCATACACAGCGCAAAAGGGGGACAACGCGATAATATCCGGCTTGATGAATGTAATTATTTATTATGATCTATATATACAAGTTTCTCCCTCCCAGATTTCCTAAAAAATAAAAGAATAAACTGGATACAATCATCACCTCTTATATTTTATATATGACCTGAAGCTGGTGATGGGTCCTTCGCCGTTATGAAGTTCACAAAATATGCGCGTTGTGATGTTTTCTTTCTACTTAAGAGCGTTGCTTAGCTATAGGCATATATATGGGCAAAGGCCCTGAAAAAGAGAACCAGTACCCGCCTAGTATAAACGCGAACTCAAGTCCACAACCTCCCAAAACTACAACCTTATGAAAGCACATAATGTGTTAGCATATCGTATGCATAGTATAACTACGTACAATTGTATCAAAAGTTATTAAGCTATCCGCTAGTCACGTTCTCATACAAAAATAACTAGGTAGCTACGCACAGTGACTTCGTACCACTGGAATCGTACCTTATTGGTGGTTAAAAAAAACAAATAGTGTTTCTAACAGCGAGCTTTAATTATATTGAAACTTTCCATCAGCAAAGGCAGACAGAACTAAACCGTGACAACGCTCCGACGATCACAGAAATCTACGTGATCATATTTTTGTTTTTGTTTCTTCGAATCTTCATTATATTTACCGACAGGCCATTCGTTTATAATAAAATACGGTGACCATCTTTTTGACCTTTTTGCCGGACGTTGCTTGTCGCACTGCGACCAGGACGTGATGAGTTGTGGCTCAGTGGACACAATTTTCCGCTGTGTGAAGTTTGGCGACAATATCTAGGCAACGATCATGATTTTGGTACGGAGATACCGGTAAGTGTGCCTGTTTTGTGGAGTTCTTTTTGTGAAATCGCTTAGGCGAGTAGGAATAGTAAATCGGGAAGTCATCAAGTCACGGGTGAACAGGTATATAACAAACAAGTGAGCTCCATCATGGACCATATCGCTGCTTAGCCACAGGCAGGATGGTGGACAAACGCCTGTTGTAAATTAAAAAATAATAGTAAGGTAGAGGGCAATTCCATTTACACGCTTTCCTGAAATATGATATTGGTATACGGATTAGTCGAATGTAATATTAAAAATACTGTATCATACTTTTAACTAGGTATGTGCTTATTCCCATACCTAATACACAGCAATTATTAAAATACACAGAAATAGATTTTATTCATTCACGCTTTATCGAAGTAGTGTTTAATACTTACATGTTTTATAAGTATTTTCATCACATCGCATTTATTGTTCTGAAATGTTTGACACTGTTCTTTCCGAAAGAATTGTCCTGAATTAAAGTGTCAATTGAGTTGAATTTAACAGACATAACATTTTAGATTGTAGAAGAAGGGTTGATCGAACAGCTAAGCCGATTTCGTCATCAGTGTATACTGTCATGAAAGGTATACTACGCAATTGTTAAATAATAATCCTATGTGATGATTTAAAAAACGCTCTCGAAAGTTTTCGGTGCTTATTGTTCGCTGGGCAGGGGTGGGCAACCATCTGGTGTGTTCGGGCAGCGTCCCGCGGCGGCATTGTCCTATGTAATTTGTTGCTGCCATCATTGGCCCAAGCCCTATAACAGTACTATAATAACGTTATTTATAAACACCGTGTCACGTGCGACGACTGTTGTAGTATGCGAATTGCTTCACCTGGGCCTCTTCGCCGCGCTGGTGGCCTGAATATTGTTGTTTTGCACTTTTATCGACGAATGTAGGATGACCGTGACAAGCAATTAATGCGCGTTAAAAAACGCCCTTTGTGTGTGCGGTTTTTATTTTGTGCAATATTTTTTTAGTCAATTATTTAGTATGGGATGATGATGATGATGACGATTTAGTAATGAGCAGTTGTAAGTAAAATACATCGGAACATTCATCGACTTGGAATGCCTAGTTACTGGTTTGCGTTCAATCTGGCATAGGCCTGTTAAATTATAAATATTTTAATATTTACGATGTTGCCAATATCGTATCAGGCAAATCGGACATTCGTTCGGGGCCATTGATATCCAACACCGCATTCTTTTAACAAATTATTGTAATGCGTCGAATAAAAATGATACTTAATAAATTACGGCCGTAAATAACGAAAAATTATAGACAACACGACAGTAAAAACACACAAAATTAAGGACTCCATTTCACGCTCATAAAAAAAGCTGTGCGATAAACTTTATTTAGAATAAATATTTTAATCGGCACCGGCCGGGCGTACCGGATTGGAGATTGTGCCTTCAGAGGAGAAAAAAAAAACGTCCACGTGGAAGGAAGGCTTCATCGGGTCGTTGGGAATGTATTAAATTAATCACGTGAAGTGGTGTGGTTCGCGAATGGGCAGTTTAGTGTTGAGTGCGTCGGGTGTTCTCCGCCTCCGCCGCCGCCGAGCCCATCACCCACCACTACGCACGGAGCTGAGCGAGCCCAGCCCAGCCCGGGGGCGTTGCGCAAGCCGCGCACGCCGCGCAACTAACAGGAAAAACCACTTTTTTCACTATACAAATAAACGTATTAATTAGCCTCATTACACGACACAACAGGAATGTTAATTGGTTACGCAATAAAGCTAGGAATAACTTTGGTGCCTCTAGTGGTAACTAGCTGGGTATACGTACGGTTTATTGATATTCCAGGCAACACGCTCGCCGATTTCGAAGTTGTATTAGTATCATTTGACTTGGTTATACCTAATTGAATTTATTCTGCCGTAATGCCGGTCGAATGCGCTAGGAAGTTGGGTTTTTAGCTAGGTTTTTAACCCACTAATATTAAGCCTACTTCAAACCTGCACTGAAAAACGTCATAAGAAGAAAAGGCGTGACATAGCATTATATTCATGGGATTATGTGCTTAATTAATGAACTGAACATGCCAAGAATAATTATGCCCTTTCTCCTATTGTGAGCAGGAAACGTGTCTAGTTTTAGAGTACAGCTACACATAAGCTTTGGGAAAACTTCTTACTATTATTTGCCAATAAGTACGGTGTATTATTATAAAAAAAATGTGAACACGAACGTTAAACAAATTCATGTACGGAGCATTGAGCTAGTGATCGAACAAATATAATTTTTCGTGGTCCGGAAAATCTTTGTATACTTTAACACCAAAAAATTATAGATCTTGACCATAATTTTTTTGCAATACTGAGTACCTACCCCAAAGGCTTTAGTGAATTACCTCATATAATATGGGTACCAGAGACTGTTACATGGACACTTTTTTTTTTCAAACACAGCGAATAATCGTTTGACCACCATCCTGCCTGATGTTAAGCAGCGATGTGGTCTACGATGGAGCACACTTCTTCATTATTTACCTATTCCCTGTTACGTAAATAAATAAAAAATACACGAACAAATGCCTCAGCTTATCACTGAAGTATAATTATGACGAAGGCGGGAATCGTACGCGCGGACGTCGTCGTCCTAAAGACAGGTGCCTGGAACACTGATCGACCTCTAAACATAATATTGATTTTAGTAAAAAAAAAAACAGTACGTTTTTAAAAATCTATATTTTTAACTTTACGCACTACTACGAGTAGAACATAGATAATGATCATACCTAAATCATAAAATAATTATAGGTTTATCAAGGATTCCATAGATATCCTATAAGAAAAAGTCTTATTTGAATATAAACTATTTCAAGAGCGAATATTATACACATCGTCGTCCATATTTATGTGGTAATGTGTAATTACCTAATAAATGTAAGTACTGTATATAGGTAGGTTAAATAAAGTAACTACTCTACATGATAATGAGATACCCATTTTTCATAAGCAATAATTATCACATATGAGTTTTTAGTAACATAGATAGTGAAATGTGTTGGCGCCACTTTTTACCGTTAAATAATGGGAATAATTAATATAACAAGAATATAAAATAGTGGACCACGAGCTGCATTTACATGAGTACTCTATAAATCTTCACAAACGACAAACTATTAATGAGAATTAAGTTCATTGAAGAAAAAAAATAAAAAACACATTTATTATAACCATACACTTATAAATCCATTATAATTTTCATAAAGTATGAGTATTAGCTAATAGAATTTTCTACACATTATTTTGATTTATTTTCGGCATTATTTATTATAGTAATAAAGCGGCATCTATCGAGCTAATAACTTTGAGAAAAGCGTTTGTGAAAATATCGCAAGGAGCAGCCGCCCAGCGTGACGCGCATTAAATTAAAAGCGACTACATGTGTTTTCCTTCCCACAGGAAAATACATTAGCTGGAACATTTCCCGGCTGCTTTCCGTCCTTATTCCTCACAGGGCAAACACCTACCGCCGAGAGCGAGACAGCCAACATGGCGCCCTCGAAAGCTAACGCGCGCTTTCAACGTAAATCTGATAAAACGAACGCATTAGTACGGAACTAACAAAAAGAATTTTCTTCTTTCCGGGCTCGATTACACTTGGGCGTTACGTCCTTTTCCCCCCGCTTCTTGTGCACGGGTTAGAATGGGATAGCAGTATTAGTTGAGTGGTTGGGTTTCCGAGGTTGCTATTGGCGGAGGCGAGAGTTGGGCGGAGCTTTGGCAGCGTGCGTTAGCGCGGGCCGGCCGGCGCGAGGTGGGCGCTCGGGGCGGCGACGCGGGAGCGCGCAGTCATGCTGTGAATGTCGGCGCCGTCGGATCCAAACACAGCCGGAAAATTCACAACACAAAAACAACAAGAACTACAAAACTTTAAAAAAAAGACACCCTTATTTGGTGACTTTGCCCAATAACTTCTGTGATTCACGCCTAACTGCAAAAGTAAAGATATTTACACACATTTCTATATTTGTATAGAGATTATTACTATGTTTCAGTGAAGTGCAATTAATATTTGTGTAGAGACAGTGATTATAAACATTACATTAAAAATTAACATAGAGCCAGGATTTCTGCTGAAAACTGAGTGGTGAGTTATAAAAATGTTGGTATATAGATATCAGTTGTTGATAGTGACTTAAGTAGGGACATATTATCCTACATATACCTACTTAAGTCACTATGAACAATATTTATAATAGTGAACCTAAGTGGCAACTCCACAGAAACTAATGTCATTGTGTACCTATGTATTTTATTGAACTGCAGTGTACATTTCAGGGAGTTACAATAACAATGTTTTTGTTCATAGCTACAAATATACTAATATTAAGTTTACCCTCGAAAGGAAATATTAAAGAGGTTTTAGCATCTCCATGATGAAACTCCTAAATATGACTCACAAAGTCATGTTTTAATTAGTATTAAGTTCTTGCAAAAATCTCTACAAATCCGATAGGTATATAAAGCGACTCTTAGAATATTACGCATTTTTACTTATAACCTGTGATAAAGAAACGTAAAAATATTTAAACCAACCGAACTTATAGATTAATGGGTCACCACTAATCACACACAATTAACCACAATATTATAAATATTTAATATTACCTACTATGTATTCAAACTTACGACTCTTAATCAACAAGTATCTTTAAGTTTTGCATATACGGGAAAGAGCATTTTAAAAATCTACTTAATTTGAAACAGTATATTTGTTTTTTATAAAACTATCAATGCAACGCAACTAGTAAGTAACTTTGTTCAATTTATCTTTTAAATAAAAGTTAACATAAATAAAAATGGCACTAGCAAATTTGGTCCTAAATCCTGTGCTAGGGGTTTCATTATTTATTTGTTATATTTGTAAAAATAAAACACAACTAAACCTTCGCATACCTAAGGTATTCCTTCGCATATCATTAACATACCCAATTATAATAATTATCCAATGTTTTTTTTTTATACCAAGTATGATCTGATCTCTCTAATCTCCTGCGTTATAATACCCACACTTGCATAATTAAACACATAAATTACATAGTTAAACAGATAAAACACCTAAACGCACACAGAAAATGCAAGTTCATCACTAAAGTAGGTTCCTATTTTATCGGAGGCGGGAACCGATTCCGCGCCCGATGTTGTAGAAAGATATGTCCTAACCACTAATCTATAGGTACAGTTTGTCATGTACTTAGAAAACTTTTTAATTTCATATTGGAAAGTTTATCTATATCCAACCTACGTTCAGAATTACTAAATACATTGTTTACTATGGCCTAACTAACGTAGTTTGACTATTACTTTAGCAGAGATCTGTGTTGCACTTAATATACAAGAAAATGTCAAAAGTTTAAATCGGGTTACGACCACGGCACATGTAACTGAGTCGAAATGTCAGACAAACAACGAAGGTTATCTTTGGTTAATTTTCGCGGTATAATACCCGTTTTAATAAGCGTTTCCTTAAAAAATGAATCAAGAAAATATATTTGATAAGTATACTGTGTGAGAAATGCCTATATTATTATTACATAAGTTAAAATAAGACTATTATTCATTATACTTAAATTATTAATATGTGTAAAAGGACCTCGAGTAATGTTCTTACAAATGTTCTAAGCTTTTACTATGGCGCCAAAGCAGGAAAATGCAAAAAATAATTTCACCTCCATACCAAATAGATAATTTTTGGCCTCGCGAAATTGCATTTTGTATGGGGATTGGATTTTTGTTTCATACCCACCATAAACGAAAAAAAAAGGTCTTTCAAACAACCTTTTAAAGAAAAAAATAAAATACCATTCTGGTAAAAGAAAATTTTATCATCCTAAATAATAGGCAGAAAATGCGTAATTTTTTATACGTAATATATAGAATTAAATGATGATGACATACATGATTTAGTATGTTTCTATAATAGTATTACTATTACCCCGATTTATTACTTTTTAAACCATTTCCGACGGCTAAAGATATGCCATAATTATGCATATGTAAATGTTATATTTTGCATACGTCATTCAAGCAAAAATATCGTTTAAATTACCTTAAAAGCTAAGAAATTCTCAAGCGCATAGATGGAAAACTTACTTAGGTAAGTAAATATTTTCTAGCAAAATAATACCATTTTTAATCAAGGCTCTATGGTTTATTGCACATACATACATACACATCACACCTGTGTCCCAGAGGGGTAGGCAGAGACTACAGATCTCCATTTGTCACGGTCCTAACATACCCCTTTCGCTTCATCTACATTCATACATGACGTCCGGTTTCGAGTATTTTTCACGCCACCTTCCTCTTTCGCACCCCGCATACCTCAGTGGCTATCTCAACCATACCATTTTTTATATTCCATACATTATTTATCTCATCTTCTCTTATTTCTTGATTCACTATAGACCAACGACGCCTTGACATGCACGCTGGCAATGCGGCACTCCCGACCAATACGCGGAGTACGTGCCATGTTTAAACGCAAATAGAACCTATCGGTGTTACGGATGGTTCTAAATGTACAATGATTTCTGTAAAGGATAAAATACAATCCTTAAATTTAAAGGAAATAAAAATTTCAATACATTAAAATGCACCGAACTGTAAATACTAGAACAATAAAACAGTTATTTTTTTCTGATCGAAAAACCACAGAACCGGTAAATCGCCACAATACAGTTGACAAACAACGTCTGTTATAAATATTAAACGGAAAAAAAATAGTTTTTCCTCAACAATCAACAATAGTCCAACAAACAGAGGACCCGTTAACCACTCGAGCCTAACAAGATTTGCCCCGTGAAATCCTTAAAGCTGATAACAATTGCACATAGCTTCATAATGAGATTAGCAAAACGTCTCTAAAACTAAGCTGTTTGGAAAAAAAAATTGTCAAAGACAGTATGGGATTAGCGCGTCCCAAAGGTTCCGTAAGGTATCTTAAAGGATAATAACATTGGTATTCGTGCCGATTATTCTATAATTTTACCAATAAAATGTAAGTGAAAAATTAATTAAATCTTCAGGCGTAAAAATTATTAATATAATAGTTTTCATTGCCCATATCAAGCTTGGTTCCCAATCACTACACGGGGATGACGGTCGTTCGGTTTTGACTCCTACACTACATATAACTCAAGTTTATATGTAGGACATAGGTTTTAGAAGTAGGACTTACTTATACTAATATTAATTACATCATATTCTGCGACAACCAACTGAAAAAATACTTATTAAAGAGGTAAGCAATTAGAAAATTCATTAAACCTATCTTCACAGGAAAAAAGCACTTAGGGACATGTACATCCGCAGATTCCGGTACTATAATCCCATTTGGTCTCATTCAGAATATCGAACCCTAAAAGCCGTCTGAAGCTAATCGCATTTCGTCCTGAGTTGTCAACCCTTTGACGCGGGAAGCACCGCGGGGCGTCGCAGATACACTGCAGATTAGATGGGCTCACTCAAAGAATGGCATTATTCAAGAAAGCAGGTAGAAATAAAAGCTGTCTATGTATAAAACGACATGTTACTTGCAAGTGTACGGTGAAATATGGCGTAAGAGGCATCCAATAACCGACGCTTTGGGATTTAAAAGATGAGAGATTATCTACTTATTTTACTTCTTAATTTAGACTGTTGTTGTAATTTTACATCAATAGTTATTGACGAGGTTTTTTTTATGGGAGAAATCAAACATCGGAAAATGGCTGCAATAATTCTTTCAAACTCATTTCATACGGGACAAAAATATTTTATTTAATAGCGACGGAAATATAATTATTACTTGCTTCACACTTGCTAATATACACATAAAATAAACATCGTACAGACACATGTTTAATGAAATTATTGAAATATAATGAAACCCGAAGAAACCCCAACAAACTTTACATTACATGGATTTCCTGTAGGCTTACTACAGAAATGTTATATCTGGCCAGTATGGCACTTAAAATCCCGATTATTTGTGTGTAAGATCAGGTTAAGT
The DNA here is from genome assembly GCA_012932125.1 of Conopomorpha cramerella. Lineage (NCBI taxonomy): Eukaryota > Metazoa > Arthropoda > Insecta > Lepidoptera > Gracillariidae > Conopomorpha > Conopomorpha cramerella. The sequence goes on along the minus strand of SJJU01000564.1, from coordinate 58,277 downwards.
CTCCTTGCAGATATTCAACAAAACAAGGTTGTTTTATACCCTACATACCTATCAATATATGTACTACCACGACACGTTTGTTAATTGTATGGAGATAAATGATAAGCAAACCAAGAATAGTTAAATATAATATAACCGTAAGTAATTGCCAAAATTCAAGAGTTCCAGTATAATATAATAATAATAATATTTGAACGAATAATTCTTATAATAGTAGAATTCTTAATAAATATAATAATAATTCTTGAAGTCTAAATTGAGACATTAAAATCATAGCAGGTAATAATTTGCGAAAGCTTTACAGCATATTCACATAAGAGCACGAATTCAATGAGTTAGCAGCGTTATTCATTTGATCACGAACAATAATGAGTAGAGCCTTAAACCCTTAAGGTACCTATACAATACTATTATACCGAGTAAAAGTTAAACTATATAGTCATCTCTTTTTGACGTTCAGAAAATTGACAAGGTGTGAATAAGACAAAACACGGTATGTCTTCATTCTAGTATTTAAGGTGAGTTTTCCATTTAATGTTGATCATAATAATGTTATGTTTGATTACGTCCGGCCTTGGTTAAGGATATAAGTATAGAGCGTTAGCACTTAAATTAAACCTCGACTCTCTCTGGAAGGCTTCGGTTATTGCTGAAGGCACGCGAAAGCACTACTCATTAGCTATATCACGACAGTTCATCTAATAATTATTATAATAATGCACGAATACATCTGATTTTTAGCAGACTTCAAAAAGGTGGAGGTTCTCTGATTTTGGTTCCTCCCGTTTAGTGCCATTTAAATTTTGTTCTGTTCCGACAATGGTACCCATGAGAAAAACACAAATCTGTAAAAATGTTGACGGTTGATGGTCGGTTCTTTTTTTTATATCCACTAGCATAAGAACAAACGTTGAGATAAATTCGCCAGCTTACATTACAGTCGAAAACTATACAACTCAGACTTTGTTTTTTTTTGTGTTTACTTAATTTTATTGTCACAGTCTTAATCAACATTTTTGACATAAAGATTTAATGATTTTTTTTTAACTAAGACAAATGTTAAAAGCATGTCCGGAAAGAAAAGCGGTCTATTCGTACTCTAAGTACTTAGGTAGGTACAAATAATGCCACCCTGTATTAAAATAACCTTTTCACTGTACATAACTGCCATTCTGTTTACGTCCCATAATATAAGCAAAGGAAATGATTGATTGAATGAACGATTTACACGTGTAATAAAATTCGTAAATATACGCGAATACATTTATGTCTACTATTTTACAACATCGATTGGTGTATGGCATCCGGTTCTTACGCTGCCGGGAGCCTGTTTTAACGGCTACAAGCAAATTACTTCATATCTATCAATAGAATTTATTGGTAATAGGCTAAGTAGCTTACTATTATCTCGTATCAAAATCAACAACAGTCTGAACGCGCAGTAAACACGTGTGATTGTGCAACCAAATAGTTCACGCAGACGGAAATCTTTCTGAATAACGTGTACAAAAGAAAAACTTTAACATCCCTTTACGTCGTGTGCTGACGAATATATAAGATTATTATTTTGTGTAACCTTAAAAAAGCTCTTTGTAGTTTACATAGGTAGTTTCAAGTCACTAGCTTTAGCGGTTTCGATTAGACGATAAATTAGTTAATTTTGTGTCGAATATTCCTATAAAATTATTTTCTGAAAGGACTGGAAAAAAAACGGTTTTATGAATGATATGTGGTACATATTGAGTAGGTCATTTTTCAACCTCCTTCCCTCTTTTAATACGGTAGAAATCTGCCCGGTCACTTATTAGATAATTTTACGCAAATTGAAGTCTGCAATATTCTTTCTTAACTCAATAGAGAGCCAATGTCAAATTGTTGCGTTTATGAATGGAAAGTGAGGTGAAAGATGGTCAATAACATATTTTATTGTATACACTTCCAGCAAAAAACCCGTAGAACCCAAATCAGCTACAAAGAGTCGGTCGCTAGATTCTCCCGCGTAAGCTGGTTGAGCAGCTAGGATATAGATAGGTACTCTAGGTTAATGAGAACTTGGAGTATGTACGTGCTCACTTTGCATGTTGATATGAACATGTTAGGTACTTGTTCAATAAAAAAGTAAGATGTTCTAATGTTAGTACTAAGCCGATACAAATGGCGTGTCATGAATGGTTTTAGAAGCACAGAAAATGAAGATGTCTAAATTAGCAAATAAAACGCTCTGGGTAGGGCAATAATTTATTACATTTATTAATAGTGCATGGAACTATGGTAGGATTCAATAATATATTGAGCGCATAACTCTAGAGATCCTATTAAATTTCTCCGGCGCGGAACAGGTTTGTCATTCATAAAACTATTTTAATATATTTTCGATGCTAAACCTGAGACACGGCATAAAAGAGATTGGAGAGCGTAACAAATAAAGTAAAATTAAATATACACGGACACAATCGAAATTTTTGTCTCAGGCATATAAAAATGTCCTATAAATTTACCCACCGTTTAATTTAATGTACCTGCCGCTTTTTTATTATAAATGTTCGACATCGGTTATGGGTGCACGAATGTGTGTATTATTTTTAGGAAGGTTTCGAATGTGACTTCGGGATGTAACGACCACAATTAGGTTAGGCGGGTAAACGGTCCACTTTTATGGCAAGGAACATCCTCGAACATATAGTTTAGATGAGTTTATTGATTCATAAATTACATTGAATTTATAATTATGTTTCAGACATTCGGGGATACAGTGGAGTGGAGGTTGTCGTCGGAGTGAGTAAGAGCGTGAGCGAGGCGACAGCGCCGCGTCCCCCGAGCCGCAGCCAGCAGTGACGAGCGGGTGCGGCCCGCCGCGTGGATGGTGGCGGGCGAATGGGGCTATGCGCCGGCGCCGGCCGCCCCTGCGATGAATGCTTTCCTCGAGAGCAACCACGCTCACCTCGCAACGTACGGCTTGAAGATGTCACCGAACCAGGAGTGCGGAGCAGCGGGCGCGCACCGCGTGGCCGCGCCACATCCGCCGCCGCACGCGCCTCACTACCAGCCCTACCCACTGCACTCGTACCAGGCCGGCTACCTGCGGGAGTACGGCACATGCGGAGAGCTGTTCCCTCAGCAGCCGCTAGAGCAAGGCTGGGATTGGCGTGCCGGAGATGTGCACTACCAGAGCGGGTCGCCGCTGGTACCGCACGCGCCGCCTCACCATGCCTTCCTGCGCTACGTGCGTCCGCCCCCGCGCCGCGACATGCGCTGCCAATGGCTGGACCCGGACCAGCCGCCGCCGAGGAAGATCTGCAACAAACTCTTTTCGAGCATGCACGAGATCGTCACCCACCTCACAGTCGAGCACGTCGGAGGCCCAGAGTGCACCACGCACGCCTGTTTCTGGCAAGGATGCGCGCGCAACGGGAGGCCCTTCAAGGCGAAATACAAGCTAGTTAACCACATAAGGGTTCACACTGGCGAAAAGCCGTTTCCCTGCCCATTTCCTGGCTGCGGGAAAGTGTTTGCGAGATCAGAAAACCTGAAAATACACAAACGAACTCATACCGGTAAGTTACCTTTTTCATAACTTGTTACAATGCATGCCAATTGATTGATCTTTTATGTCCTCATATCCGGTCCGTAGTGAGATGTTTAGTCCGTAGAGGCGGTCCTGTGTCCGCGGAAACGTTTCGACTCTCATTAATTCATAATGAATCCGCCCCCCACGTGCCGCGCGCGGCTACATCCGATCACCCGTCGAGAATAGCGCACTACAATCGCACCAAACACAACAGAACTCACTCAGGGAATCCTTGTAATGCGATCCGAACACAAACAACGGCTGTCCCGTATTATGTCTACTGGCGACTTGTGAAGTCATCTTCCCGGTAACAGTATGAAAAAATCAGCAACGATCCTTCAATATTTACAAAAGTCTGATTCATCTGGTCAGTGCACAAACTGTGATAAACTACTACGTACGAATTCCCCGAATAGCTGTCTCTATCGCACACGAAGTTGCGTTGTAAAGTATTGGTGCTTAACATTTAAATATATAGATTTTTTTTTAAGGATCCGTGTTCAGGAATTCATACGACCGAGCTCGGACAGTGTGGCCAGACAGATGGTTTTCTTCTTTTTTTTTATTCATTCTTTTTTGGGTTGCCAGTGTTTAGTGAGGTACTTTTGTGTCGTGCCCCTGTGCTCTATTATCTCATACGATGCTCTTGAATAGGCCACGTTTTTGTGGGTGTTTGAAGAATTGTTTTATGGATGGTTATAAATTTTCTTCGAAGGTTCCGTGAAGGGGCTTCATGGGTGCTTATTGTGTATGATGCCATACATCAAGGGTCTGCAATATGGTGTCCACCCAAAGTTAGAAAAGCGTTGCCCAATTTCGAAAGCATTGTTAATTTGTATTCATTGTAATGTATGCCTGTTCCGCATTAACATTTGATTGCAATTAGTCGGCGCCGATTCTTGAACACTAAGAAAGTTTAAATGTAAAGTTAATGTTGTAATCCGTTTGAACAGCTAACTAACTCTTTCAAAAGCTAATCTACTCATAAAATCAACATTTGGGTGTTCCCACATTTAAAAAAAAAGATATCAAATGAGTCATTGACGTGGGAAACCGAATATCTAGATAGATCCATGGACACACACATTTTCGGTGTATTTTTTTTTAACTTTTTTTCTTTGACAAATTAGTTAAAAAGCCCAGCATCGGTGTTAGTCGATATGATCTCTGGACGGCGCGGGCGGCGGCGGCGGCAGTCGGTGGCAACGCGCGTGCGCACTCTGCAATACGATATTTTGATTAGAAGACTACCTACGTAAAGTGATACTTTTTATTAGTAACATTGGAAGCTGCTCCTTCGACCTTTACGTTGAATGCTACAAAATAAGATGCAAATTAAGCATTCCTGATTTATGTTTATGATGGCACGTGCAAGCGCAGAAGCGATTTCGACTAGGTATTTCTTTTTTGTTCTAAGTTCCGCGAATTGCTTTGGAAGGTGAACTTTAAAGTTTATTCTCATTAGTCACAGGCTTTTTTTTTAGTTATTCGATTGGTTTCGCGTTTTTTTAACAGACAATGGACTTCATTAACACCAATTCTCATTTTAGCCCCAAATAGTATTAAGATGGTACTTACATATGTACTTAAAAAAAGATAAGTGTGAATTCTCCCAGTTGATATGTGTAGCCCGGGGGGAGGCCGCGACTCAGCAGTGGTGCGAGTCCGCCATTGACGCCCCCGTAGCCGCCGGCTATGTGTTAACTGTCTCTATGATATAACACTATTTGTGCCCGCGACTTCGTTCATATGTTATGCCTTCTGGTGTAAATATACGGTTTTTTCCGCTAAGACATTTCTGAGGAAATTTTACACCGCTTACGTTGTGTGACAGTAACAGCTATACTAGTCGTTTAGCGCTAGGTACCACTTATATTACGTAAACATCATGGCATGGACCTTGTTTTCTTTGTACAATCTGAGTGCATTTCGTCACGTGATACTTCTAATTGAAAATTATAATCATAATCTCACAGTCAAATATATTATCTGCTACAGTTTTATCCAACTTGTTACATGTTTACCTAAGGTTGAAAATCATATTAATGTCATTAGACATTATAGTTCACTTACTACTTGTCACGATATAAGAACTCTAGTCGAATAATGTTTCGTGACACACAAAGTTTCATCAAAACTGATAGACAATTAGTCGACTGTACATTTGCATTCGACTTTTGATGATTTTTCCCTTAAACCTACTAAAATAAACTTATGTCAATACTCCAGAAATAATTCGACGTTATAACGAAATCTGTAACACATTGACCCTAATAATTAGGGCAAAAATATTGACATATCTGTATTCATAATTGTCAACTAGTATGAAAACTTTGAAGTCCTCGGCGGGATGCTTTTCATGGTAGAACCAATCAAGTTTCACCCTTCGCTCCTTCGGTATGACTAGTTGACACAGCTCAGTTTATTTTGGCTGAGTTCACAGTACACAGGGTGTAGCGTAACCCGCAACATCACACGCCAATACGAGCAGGGACCCTCCGCCTATCACCGGCAGTGCCTAATACGCCGTATAAAATGACGCTTTCAAAATATTTTGCAAACAATACAGCAAGCACCCTTCGCACATCCACCCTTGCGGCTGTCGAGTGCACTGCCGACGTATGAAATAACTCATTTCACTACAGATGAGTTATTCAAGTGATTATTAGTTGGTATCTTTGAAGCTGTTGTTTACGACAAGGTAGGCAGTAATCTCCAAGGATTGACACCTATGTACAGGTAACTTGTCTTTACGAAATATAGGTACCTACATATCTACTTACTCACAAAACACAGGACCTTCGTTAGCCTATGTCGTGAGTACAACAAAAAATGATCTAGCAATAACTCTATTATTAGGTCGGGGAGCCAAAATACTGAGGTATAGGTGTTTTAAGTTACAGTATTTCATACAACCTGTGCCTACAAATTTTTTTTTAACCACTATGTACAAGCATTTGACCACCATCCTGACTGATGTTAAGAAGCGATGTGGTCTACGACGAAATACACTCGTTCATTATGTACCTGTCGAAATAAAAATGTTCTTTTTCAGTGGAACATTTTGCCTTAGCCTTAGTCTTTCTTGTAGTTCGAAGTTCAGACAAAAGAATTCATAATATTTTACTATTAGCTCCAATAGGCGTTAAAAAATACAGTGTTTTTCCTTGGATATGAGTATTCAAAATCCCCGAAGTTAATTAAATTGATTTAATTGTTAATTTAAGAACTGTGGTTACTATCATAATATAATTTTGTACATATTTTTATTCAACATGTATAATTAAAAAGCAATACGTACATATTTTAATACAGGGCACAGTTCAATGAGACCCCTAATAAAATGCAAGCTCAAGAACCGTGCAGTCATTTACCCACTCATATGATAATATTGGACCCCAAATAATCGGTCGCTTTGAAAAAAGGTGTTTATGTGAACGGCCATCTGCCCGTGCAACCAGATTGATAAAAAGCGGTGAAAATATTGTGTGTATTTAAGTATCTACGTAAGTATGTGGGGAGAGAATTTGGGGAATTTCGCCGCGATTGTTAAGGTTTTTCTGTTGGTGTTGAAAAGGATATAAGAATATAAGGATGAGTCGTAAGTTAAGATAAAACGTTGAAGCTTGTGTTGAGTTTTTTCTACGAAAATGTCTTTTATTTGGCTGAAAATTTAATGATATAAATATATATTGACAAATGGTTTATTAAAACAAATCGTTACGTCGTTAATTTAAAAGTATTCTCAGAAACCACAAAAGTCACTTACAAAAAAAAATCTAAAGTAATAGAGTAACTTCCCGTAACTAAAACCGTGTAAAACAAACGATTATCTCGTGGGCGGGGCTGACCCGTCAACCCGTCAGTAGCAACAACCCTTAGCGCACACAGACAAACCCATCACTCACACACCACACACCCCTACACACACACACGCACACCACGCAATACTTTAGTCGCCTTTGCCTAAGGACAATGAAAGCGTAAATCGTTTTATTTTTTACACTCTTTGTTGCCAGTCAACCCTCGGCGCAGTGCGATGACACTGAACTCTCTGGCGAATTGTTCTAGTCGTACGCAGTTTAAAAATGAATAAAAAAAAGAGACAAGATGGCCGCTCTGAAGTGATCAAAACTTCTTTGCAAGAGCACGTGCTAAAATGTCAAACATTTGAAACCGAGAAGGTGAAAATTGTTTTAACAGATTCAGGAATTTTGAAACGTCAACAGAGATAAGGCGCGAACAGGACTTCGGAGTTCGAACAAAAAGTAACGATTCGGAAGAAAGATCCGAAGCACGAACATGGTGAACTTTTTGATCTTCAAGATTCGCTTGAGAATGTCGACTCGCATACATAATTTGAAATCGATAAGTTCTTATGTAGAATTAATTATCAAACCGCACAAACAAGAATAAAGTTTCTTGAATGATTTAACTTGTAGAAGAGTTTAAATCTTGTTAATTTAAATTTATGCAATAATTAGTTACACATACTTTTACTAAAAATAGCAGCAGTCTCTTGCTGCTGATGATTTGCACGTCAATAAGATGTGCATTTTATTAGCTGCAATGTTTGCTACTGTCTTGTATATACGTACCTATTTGCATGTTGGAGGAAAATAAATGTGCATTAAGGCATGAACTTATGAAGTGTCTAATAAATACCTGGAACAAGGACACCCGTGGAATACAAAACTAAAAAGTAATGAGCATCTAAAATGCCATGTTGCTAAACATTTTTTGAAGGCTGCATGTTTTCATTGTGATAACGATTGGCCCAAATGCTTATCGGAACGCTTACGTCCTTTTGACCCAGAGCGCACATAAACAACAATGGAGTGTATGCAAGCTCTGTAACCAGTTACCAGGCTCTCATAAATTTGTAGTAGGTTGTCGTGCAACAAGAGTTTCAGGAGCGCGGCGGGACGCTCGCGCTTGCCAACTCTCTGCCTACGCCATTGTCGCCTATCCTACTTTATTACCATCACGTACAGAACATTTTACTGTTCGCCAACTGAAATATAGTCCAATAACTTTATATGTTGCCCTTTTTGTTTCGAATGCTCGTTCGGAAAGATTTGGCCAGATCGAATAAAGTGAAACAAGTGCTCGGGATTTGTGATTCCCCGCCGCACTCTTTGCGGTACTTTTTGCTATTGCGGCTTTATTTTTTTTTTGTTACATAAAGAAGTCGGCTTTAAATTAATTTTATAGCCCAAGTACAGTGTTCCTCATTAAATTAAACAAGCTATCAGACGTTTTCAATGCGCGTGGAAAAACTTTTGCTCCTTTGAGGTACCTAACTGTGCAAAATTCCTTGGTCTTGTTGGGCTCCGAGGTGGTCGCACTGCATCATTCATGAGGTTTTTAGTTGCCACCTTATCCATATCAATATGTATGGCGGACTTGTGTACTCGCCGACAAAGCAGACTAAAAACACATAATGTAACATGCGTAATGCTAATTCCAATCGGCCCCCTATAGAGAGATACGTATACCTATTTATCTATTGCTTATGTACCTACGTACATAAATATCGACAGTTACAACTGATACTGCACATGCACAGTATTTTTTTTTTGTAAACAATTAGCTACGCTCATTATAGCGACACCCAGGGTGATCATTTACAATCAATAGCAAATACATGAATGTTTAATTAAAAGGTTAAATACGTGCATTAAGGAGAAGCCATGTAAGGTGTTTGCGAAATAAAACAAAACGGAAAATAATCAGAAACGTGTTGAGTGAATAACTCAAGAAATCTTTGCTTCGATAAACAGTATTTCAGAAGAAAGTCAATCAAGTAGGGTTTACAAAATGTCTGTGGTAAAATCATCATTTATCTTTTCGGGATCGAGCAAAAAGTCAAGCCTTTGTGACATGTATCTTGCACTGCCGCCGCCACCGCCCGGCATTCGGTAGCCGAGCAAAAACTGTGAATACTTACTACGTGACTCAGAAATATTTTCACTAATAAATATTTCCGAGGCGGCGACGATATTCCCAGAGTCTGGTACGACCAACTCTGTTTCAATGGTGACATTTATCGGTTAATATGTGTGTTGTTGTTGACACACTTTCCAATATATACAAAATTTCATGTAGACCACTTATGTTCTATCAGGTATATATATACCAAATAAAGAGTCGGTCAATGAGTTTCCATTGGTTTCCAAAGTAAGCGTCGTTACTCAACGTCATGTCGAACGCATATGAAATTATTGTAACGACTTTGCATGCAGCCCGCATTTATAAAGGCGCAATATTCAACACCCAAAAACATAGCCAACATTTCCATTTCTGCTTGTGCACTGTGGTCTCAATTTAGACCACAAATATATCATGTAAAAAATATCTCCGGCATCCAAGGAATCCCGGGCTCGACCCACAAGAGAACAACAAAAATTAGACACACAAAGAAAAAAAAACAAAAACAGCTATTAATATTCGTTAGAAATATTGGTTTGTCCCAAAAGTGCCCGGAGGCTGAAATCCGATCGGGCGTGGGCGAAGTATGGATATGTCTTTTATTAAGTTCTTCTTCAAACATTCTCAAGTGTTTATTTTTCATAATTTATTACCAATATTAAATCATATAGAGAACGATATTTTTTATCTTTTTCAATAAAAAAATACATAAGTTGTCAATTTTCTGTGCTCATTAATAGCAACGATTACCTACTTCTTTTGCCCAAACACGAATGGTTTTAAAATTAATATTTAATTAAACTCTACTTCATATTTCTTACTAAAATATAGAGTTTGACTAATGAAGTCAGATAAAAAAATAATATTAATCATTTGTGATGTATCCCTCTTTATTATCTCCTCCAAATTTATTAGTAAAATTACCCATATACCAAGTAAAATTACCTATCTCTTCTTCCCACGTACTTCCAAAACAAATATGTATTTTTAAGGCCCCGTTATACATTAAGCTCACATACTACGTCTTATTCTAACTACCCAATTGTACCGGCACAGTACCACCGCAATGAACAGCCCCATCTCGTCCATCAGGAGGGCACAGCGTCACGACATCAGCTCGCCCCCCATCTCCACGAATGCCGTCAAAATGTGCAATTCTTCTCCTCAAGAGAAATCCACACTCGGGCGCAACATTGAGATGTTACTGTGGATACGACGGTATCTCGGCAAGTAATCGCTGAAAACAATAGGTGACCGGTACACGCGTATGATAACCCGTCCGCCATTTGTTTCTAACTTAGTCTTAAAATTAAATGACAACTCGGTAACATACCTACCTAAGTATTCATCTGATTTTGCTATGGAGCAAGTGACCACGATCCTTCTATAGGAAATGAACTTATGTACAAATATTCGCGATAAATTCTGTGCAAAACAAGAAATTTTCGATGTAATATGTTGTGAATGAGCAGCGACTTGATATTCTAACAGCAGTGATTTGATTCAAGAAGGTACTCACTGCCATACTTACGACTTCCAGAAAGGTCCGACAATATTTCTCCACTTAATTAGCGTTAAACGGGACCGTATCTTTCACATCTTATATAACTTATTGAGTTCGAGGAATTGATGGAAACATTGCGATTAATCTTATAGGAATGTTTCGCGTCAATTACTTACCTTCGCAAATTGTACTTCGCGAAACTCGACGTCTGGTTAGATGTATCCTTTTTTTTGTTGTTGTTCAAGTGCAAGAAACTTACGGTGTCCGGGACTTATTGGTTTTTTCATCGGTCGTTGTGAGCTGTCATACAGGTGACGTATGGACGCGCGCTTCCCACGGCCCGCTCGAGCTCAGTCCGCGACCGGCTACGCTACGATCCTTGATGCTGAATTTTTCAAATAACAATATTATTGTCGACCTCAAATATTTTTACAAGCGCACCTACTCGCGCGTAAAATATGTCATGGCATTTAACCATTAAATGCGTAGAACACAACAACAATAAATAGCTACGCAATATCCGCTGTAATGTCTTATGCAGTATTGATTTTTAATTATAGATTAGTTATAAAAAAAAATTTCGTCTGGCATCAGTGTAGAAGGTACATAACTGTTTTTGACACCGTTCGTTGAGATAATTTTATAGGGGAGTAGAGCAATTGTTATGTACGCGTGTGTACGTAGAGAGGGCCGCGACTGTGGCAGCCACATCGTTTATCCACGGACCGGCAGGTAACTTATGTCTCAGTTTTTTCTCAAGAAGTCAGCGCTGACGTCGGTCAGGTTAGGGCTGTCAAAATGCTGTGCCGACAGTGACGAGCGTGCCCCATCGCGGTGGTTTTGTACTTGTTGCCCGAACAACACCTGCACAACTACACACAACTTAGACCTATGAAAAAAGGAAGACCGATGAAATAAACCCCTCATCCCACGAAGTCATAAAAAAGTTTGAACGTTTTGGCAAGCGCCCTCGGGAAAATGTATTTTCAAGAGTTATTTAAATGTAGACGACCCATTTCAGCTGAATTATGGCACGAGATAGAAAATGTCTCTTTTGCAAATCCTAGCTGATAGTTATCAGAGCAAGATGGATGTATTTTCTCTGTTTCCTCTTTGACCATCTCACTGCGTATTCTTGCAAACATGAGCCTTCAAAGAATTGTAGTGTTATTTCTTTTAGTGAATCTTCAGTATTATTATAATATTCTGCATGATTATCGTTCGTGTTTGCAAGATTGTTTGCGATAAATAATCGAAAGGATGAAATGTATAGGTACGTATTTTAATTAACCTCGCTCACAAAAATAAGTGTCGTGATTCATCGGACAGGAGACCCGTGTCATTGCGAAAATTAAGTATCACACACAGCGCGGGCGACGAACGAAATATTAAAATATAAACAGATACGAGTTTTGGGTTGAAAAAATAACTTTTCAATATCATAAAACGTTTCATTCTTATACCTCCTCTCACCTCTACATTTTCATATTAATTCTATATCTATCAGCGAGCCGTGACGAGGCAGTTTGCGGCCCGTGTTGTTGTTACATTTACTATTATATTTTTATTGGGACTCTTTTGTATGAGTTGGCAGATATTTATCGAGTATCGAAACATTATTCGGTCTGCTTATAATCGAGTACATAAAGCACCTTGTCACACGGTCGTTGGGCGTCGAATGGCCGCGGTTCAACTCGCGTTCTTTTTGTGTCCGTCCGTATTCTCTGAGAAGTGGAAAAAATTAAGATATTAATATATCTTTCTAATTCGAAATACGTTATGGATAAAGGGAGGATCATAAATCATTATACACCGGTGGTAGAGCACCGGCCAGGGATACGCGAATAGGCGCTTCGGGGAACCGTCTTCAATCAATATCTATTGTGTGACACCTTGTGGAGCCGAGCAAAGGATCCGTTTCGTAGAAACTGTTAGCCTATTATCTATTAACGACTGAAATACCTACTAAACTTTGGGCCAGTAGATTTAATATTCTGTAAACCTGCTCTATATTCATGCTTAACATGACTTAGGTAATTTTCATTTCATGAGAATGACAGTAAAGATAATTAGAATATATTAAAGACAAAGATATACATAACGAATGTTTTAATAAGTAACAAATATGACATAAGTATGCAAATATGACAAAAAACCTACATTTAATTTCTCCAAAATGTCAAACATGAAAACAATTTACATAATTAGCCAAATCCAGTACAGAACACGAGTACCAACATCACAATCGCTTTATAAAACTGTTATCAATACTCGATTAATTACAAGAGCGTACTATTGTGACAATCGTGCACTATAGTTGGACAGGCCAAGGGGCGGGGACATGCGCCCGCGCATTTCGCCCAGTCACTCTCCGCTCATTACCTGGCTGTCCAAAGGAGATTGAATTAACTCCAACACAGTCCATTCTGCTCCATTTAATAACAACTTAAAACAATGCTTAATATGTTACAATCGTAGATAACGTCTACATGTAGGCAATTAAACTTTATACACGGAGCTTTCATTCCGTTTCTTTTTTCTTTTATAACGTAACTTGTACCTACGTATAAGTTGGAGTAAATTGAACGACCGGTTCGGCCATGTTTTCTTGATGTAAGAATAAGTTTGGGATGCCACATTAATAACTTTAGATGCAGGCAGATCTACTGCCTCATTAGTAGTAGAAGTAGGTAAATAGTAGGATAATATTATGTATTTAAAAAAAATATTAGAAGAGCTTCATAGAGAGTTTTAATAATTAATAAATAATCTAGGATTACCTGATTATTTATTAGGATACTCTATGTTATGGATGCCAGAGACTGATATACTTTCATAAAACACTTATCAATACATAAATAAAACACCCAGACGCACACGTCAAACTCGGTTCATCACTAAACCTTTATGTCCGTGTCATGAATAACTGTATTATTCCAACCTACAAATGTATAAAGCTCAAGAGAAAAAACTCATTCAATAAAAATTACGCAATATACTGTCTTACATTATACACATAATATTACAGTTTACGGAAACAATGAAAAAACGCGGATAAAAACATGTCCCCTGTTTGTTTGCACTAGTTTACTTAATACTGTGATTTTACCTCTTACATTTCACAATTTAACGTGAAACGTATACTCCTGAAGCCGAATTGTTTATTTTCCAAACTCACCTAATGACATTTGATGTGACGGGGCACGGTGTCGGCGCGGGGCTGCGCCTGCGCACTTTCTCACGTTACAAGCAATGTCTGAACGTTTTCAGTTTGACTGACATCTCTATCGAGGAATACTTTTACTTTTCTTTGACTAAAATAGAGTTGTTTAGTGCGTGAGTACCTATTTTTGCTTGTAGCCTATAGTAGGTAACCTACCTACTTTCCCATTTCGATATCAACAATCATATCGATCAACGTTCATTACTTTTAGTGATACAAAAAACAATAATGTAGATTACAGAACTGATTTTATTTGAAATAGTGTTTCAATTAGATCGATTCATTAAAGATGATGCCGAATGCGCAACATACAGGTTAAATGAAAGCACCTACTTGTCAGTTAATTTATTGTCATAGATGGTACTTGATGTACCTACCTATATACACCATTCATGTATTACATAACTTGCTGACCCGGCAATTAACAATGTTTCTCTGCTATTATTTGCATGTATTATACTTACATATAAACTTTCCCCAAGAATCATTCTGTTTACGAAAGAAAACCGCATGAAAATTAATTGAGTATTTTTAAAGATCTAAACATACACAGAGACAGACAGCGGGGGGCGACTTTGTTGTATGCTATTGTATTGATTAATTCGATAATCATAGGTCATAATTTCGTACAACAACGCGATATCTCAAAATGTCATATTGTAAAAGTATGACCGACTTATAAATATTTGGTATGAATGCTAATTGTCGCCTTTTTTAAGCAAATTTGCATGAAATTGATGAAATTAAATACCGACATAGTGGATACACGACATATTTAATAATAAACCAGGATATTCAATAACACCTGCCTTTTAACTATGCCCGATGTTATCCTAAGTAGATAGGTAATTATGGTTTTATGTCGCATCTAGAACTCAAATAAACTCCAGACAAGAGTGTGGAATTCCTAATATCGTATTATATAAAATATTTACCACTTGCTTAGCTTAGGATATTTGACAGCCTGGATATTTTCTAAGATAATCTATCATTTAAATAAATCTGTTAACAGAAACTGTAAAAATACAGTGAAGGTGCATGAGCAAATTCGTCTACAAAATAAATATTTACTATTCGATTAGAACACGTCTGGGATGATAGGATGGAACCGGTGATCACTTGGTCTCAAAATAGGCGCTTACCACATTTTTTACTGCATGTAAATCAATGTAAAAGTATATCATCAACATGGGGCCTCCTCCTATATTTATTGGGGGGGAAATGCGAATAATCGCCACGATTGGTAGGGGTGTTGGCGATCGCAGTGGTGTTGTGGTTTAACTCACAGAGAGCGCTGCTGCCCCTTCTCTGGAAATTTCCCTCGTTGAAAAACGTCAAAGTTTATATCCTCGATAAATTGTATGAGTGAGTCACAGACACTCTACGCTTTGAGAATTTTTGTGATGTGAGTGATTGATCGTAAACAATTATTAATAGTGTTACATTAGATTGAACTATTTTTGTTTATACAATTAGAAACTGTTATGTTTTCCACGTAAAAGATAAACTTTGCATTTGGCTGGCCGCCTAGCCGCTGTATTTTGTAAAACGGTATTGTATTACGAAATGCCACTTAGCGCGGTTTGTTGTGAAAACATGCTTTTTGAAAATAGCACATTACTCAAGATGGGAGAGTTACTAAAAGGTACTGAATATTCAAATATCGCGCCCTTCTATTACTACTAACTAGTTTTATGTCTAGATAGTCTGAGATGCACATAGAAATCTTACTAATATTACAAACGCCAAAGCTTCTTTAGATGTATGGATGTTTGTTACATTACGTAAAAACTACTGAACCCATTTTAATTAAACTTAACATAATATAGCTTATACATCGGAATAATACATTGCGTAAAAGGCTAATTGTGGAAATTTAATTGATTCTTAATGGCCTACAAAATTATAAAGCCACTTTTAATTTAGTAATTAAACTACAATCGTCAAGCTGTAGTAGTAATTATTCGTCTGCCAATGAGAAACTGTATTTACCTACATGTATTCCATACTATGGATTACGGACGGGAGCTTGTGTATGTATTGGATGGAACTTCCAAAACAGGAATCCTTACTTGCATTCCGTCACAAAACGACATTTACACACACATACATAAAACGTACATTCATACAATCCCTTCCATAAAACATGACAAAACCGTCGAACGTCGAATCCCTTTTGTTGTACTACACGATAAAGTTTCAATCGATAATAATAACATATAAAAAAGTGTCTCCCGTATGATACAGGCGTTTAAGATAGGCATCGGAGTCGAGGGACGGCCGCTGGAATGCTATGAATTCACGATGCCCAAGGTGCTCACCATACACCAAACGTGGCCTTTTTCTTCCTTTACTGGGGCCATATAAATTCATGTTTTAGGTTTTATATTGATCTTTGACATTTGGAAAATATTCACTCTTAAACATTTTTTTGTTCGCTATTTCCTATTACGTACGTAATGGATTTTTGTCTTGAATTTGTATGTACTTACGGCAGTTTTATTAGCAACTAGTGGAAGCCCCGCGATTTCATTCGCGTAATTTTAGTTCTTCACACAAACTTTAACACCGACACAGGACTACTGTCCATGGTTTCCGTTGCCTAGCAACCCGCAATTTATTCCGTTGCCGTGTAAGCTGTCTTACTGAAAAGTTTCATTGAAATCTCTTGAGTACTTTATCCGTGAAAGAGTTAGAATCAAACAAACTTTGGCGTTTATTACACTAGGTAGTAGGATGAATCATTTGAAGAATTGAAACGATTTGCCTCACAAATAGTGGTCGCGTGCCAGTGCACTGATAAAGCTTTAAGCTCGTCCGACCTCCTCAAGATCGTCTCTCGAGATCTGATCCTCGATTAGTAATTGGATGGGTGACACATGTTTCTGATCCCTTATCTTCGAATCGCATTAGCCACGTTTTAATATCGTTTTATTTCAACAAAAAAAACACTTCTAAAAGCCAGACTTTTACGAGTGTATTATTACAATAATAATTGTAAAATCATTACGACCAGCCGTAAAATTTGTTTGCCCCGACAATAATTATATTCACATGTTTAACATAAAAGGAGATTCTTGTATTTCTATAAGGCTACTTATAACAGTGTACTTTTTTCGTACTCTTTTCATTGATCGAATGTGTGATCCATTGAATGGTTTGTGGCGGAGTACGGAGAGTTGCGGTGAGGCGGGATCGTCTTTGGCTATTATTGGTGCGTTAACAGACACTTGAGATTAGCATCTGTGCGTACTCAAGGCGATGCTCGGGTTTCCAACACAATGTGGGGATTACGGCCGGAGATGTTTATTTGTAAACATGACAATGAATAGTTTCGGCTCTTTATTGAAAGCTCCGGTCACACTACCGCGGCATGTAATGTGTGCTCATTCAATGTATCACTCATACGATCCGATGAACTCGAGTGCTTTCCCCAAATACGTCGTGGCGTATGATAGAGACAAGATGAAAAAAACAGCTTGGGATTATCCCACCCATTGATATCCAAAAAGTGTCATTCGCTACCTATTTTATACACAAAAACCTTTAACAAAATATAGCTATGACAGAATCACATTGATACTCGCCTCTACGAACAAGCGGACATCTCAAAACTACCTGTCTACGAATTTGCTCTATAAACGATAGACCCATTAACATTCGACTAGGCTTTGACACAGTGAATATAAGGTGCACTTTCCTTTATCCATTATAAATGCTTGCAGCTACAATGCGACAAAGTCCTCTTATAAAGATGATTTATACCCGTGTTAAGTATCCGCGCAATTGTTGTGGATATTTATTTATCCTCGTAAACTATAAACAACGAGCAAATCTGGTTATTTATTGTGTGATTGGATATTCGTACACCGGCCGGGTATGCGGGCGAACTAAAATGTTCAGATGTAAAAAAAAGCTTTTCGTAATGACCACCATTAATATTGTACACAATACAAAAACCCGATAAGCGGAACTTCTACCGGATTAATATGGATATTGGATTAACAGATTTCTCTCTTGATTTCAGGTGAGAAGCCTTTCAAGTGCGAGTATGCGGGCTGCGACCGAAGGTTTGCCAATTCTTCCGATAGGAAAAAGCATTCGCACGTCCACACGTCGGACAAGCCGTACAACTGCCGAGTACACGGCTGCGACAAGTCGTACACCCATCCGTCGTCGCTGCGGAAGCACATGAAGGTGCACGGGGCGGCCGGCGACGCATCCCCGCGGTACGACAGCGACGGGGACGACTCCTCGTCGGCGGGCAGCGTGAGCGTGACGGCGGGCGCCGCCAGCCCCGCCGCGCCGCCGCCGCCGCTGCACCACCCGCCGCCTCCGCACGCCTCCATTGCCGACAAGCTCGAGAGCCTCAACGACAAGTACCTCACGCCGCACGACCAGAAGCCCTACCAGCGTCCGCCCCACCACCACCAGCACCAGCCGCACATCACGAACCTCGGCGGCAACAGCGGCGTACCCGACAACAAGATAGGCTTCGGGGGCCACTGGACGCAGTTCCAGCAGCCGGCGGCCCCGGTGCCGCACGGCGTGCCGGACTGGTGGTGCCCCACGCAGGAGTCCTACCATCACCACCACCATCTCATGCACCACTCCGGCGCAGCGGCCGCATACTGACCGCATCGCGCTTAGGGAACTATTTATTCCATGACGGTGATCAATTATGTAGAGCCTTCAAGATCCTGACGTAGAGCCGGGGTCAAGTAGCTGTCAGGACTGCGTGGAATAAATAGTTCGCTAAAGCGCCTCTCGCCGTTGTGTTAAATTATACGCTTATTTAAGTAATACGCCGATCTGTAAGTCAATCGACCGTCCTGTAAAGTCGTTATTTGTAATAGTTTTTGAACCAAAATGTAACGTGCGCAGGATGTCTTTGTAATAGATCTATGTAAAACCTTTTTCTTTATTCGTCGACATTTTTTCTATTAACAACTGTGTTGTAAACAAAAGCCACTGTTTGAATGTTTTATGGTGTATCGTATATTTTCTGTAAACACAGTGTTTGCTGAGAGAAATCTTTACAATTATTTGTGAAAATAGTTTGTCCACGCTACTCAACCTGCACCGTTGTTAGGTGAGCCCCAGTGTACAGCGAGTTTCTCGCGCAGCGGTAACCACATAATGGTCTCTATTCGTACTACTGAGAAGTACAATTGAGGAATTTTGTCACCTTCCTCGTTGGCGATGATTTATCACCTCCATTGTACTTGGACAATGATCCTCAGCTGTTCCACTGAGGGACAGGCGTCGCCGGGGTATCATTATTTGATTTAAGAACAAAAACTATTTAACTGCCAAACTTTTGACAAGGTGGACAATAATCGCAACATTCGGGAATCAATGTTAACTCACTGTTTCACTTTAACTGAAACCTGCATATTAAAGCCGCACCAAAGTATCAAAAGTCTAATAAACAGTTTATAGGTTGTATAGTGTAATGTATAAGTATAAAACACACTTGTATAAATTAATATTTATAAGAAATGCCAAGTGATAATAGGTGTAAGGAATTATTTTTACAGTAGGTAGTTTACCTTCGCAATTGCCCTCCCTCACGGAATCATTATTATGCTTTTTTTAACTTAATATTTTATCGAAACAGCGATCGA
The DNA here is from genome assembly GCA_012932125.1 of Conopomorpha cramerella. Classification (NCBI taxonomy): domain Eukaryota; kingdom Metazoa; phylum Arthropoda; class Insecta; order Lepidoptera; family Gracillariidae; genus Conopomorpha; species Conopomorpha cramerella. The sequence continues at coordinate 38,424 of SJJU01000564.1, read as the reverse complement.
CGAAAAAAGTACTCGATTATTACACACAGACACTTTAATATTGTATAAAAAATTAAACACGCAGCCAGAGGAATCCTATAGATAGAAAAAAATATGTAAATTGAACTAAAATACATACTTATTTTAAAAGGACTGAAAAAGATTGTGTATTTTAAGGTTATTTTAAGATAAATTGTTGATTGTCTTTTCTACTGCCCTGTAAATAGCAAAAGATTTAAAATAAAATGGTAATATTTAAAACATGAAAAATAGTAGTTCTTATTGCAGTAATGCGCGTTGCCAAATCATTAATTATTTCGAAGCCGACAGTCTAACCGGACCCCGCAGCTAAACGGTATGACATTACGAGTATACCTAAGGAGTATCGGGCTCGTAAATATACATTCCCAACCCAAATGAGAAGGCCAAGAGATCGATCACCAAAGCGAGCGTCCAAAATGGAAATCCAATTCTCGCGATCATTTCGATTGGATTTCGATCAAAAAACATCTCCGTGACGGTACCCATAATAAAACACAACAACAAAACAACGAACAATCATATTCCAAAACAGAATTGAATTTATCATTCGGAAAAAGGGAGAGAAACAAATGATAAATGATCTAAGGCCCATATAAGATTACGAGTGCGAGCGGGACGGCGATGTTGTTCGACTTCACAGTCCGCGGTGATGATGTATCGTTTCTCAACAGGGATTGGCCGATGCAGTACTTAAAGATTTATAGATCCTTACGACGCATGCGCGGTAGGAGCGTTTTCTTATTATAAATCTCACTCCTGAGCATGCACTCGCGATTGCTTCTTTAACTGTCCGGAGGAGAAATTAAAAATTATGTTAACATATTGCACTGTCGAGAGCAGAACATGACCCGAGAGACCGTGGACCTCACGATAATTGGTGAGATGAATTAGTACAGCTTATAGTCACTGAACACGTCAGGACGTATCTGCTATAATACCAAACCTGTGTAATTTTACAGAGCAGTTTAAAAACTTGTTTTAAGACCAATCCCATTACTTTAACAAGGGTGAATGTAAAAAAAAAATCAATCGGAGTTGATTATACATTACCTACTGGACCGTTGTGTGAGTCTTTCAGCCCTGAGAATAGGGGTGAGAATGGTACGGTGTGTTGTGGTGACGGTGATCGAAGCCGGGTCCGGTTGGCGCGTCTAAGATAAGATCTGCAGCGTGCGACTGACACCTGGCCCCGCCCAGCGCACCCTCCACGCACCCCCGGCGCACGGACCACTCTCGACCAAATGGACTGCTTTATTAGACTAGTACAACATTGTCACAAGTTTGTCATCCGCAGACATCATAATTTGGAACTAGCAAAAATATTCCAACGACATTAACATGACTACCTATTCAAGAAAATACTTACGTCTTTTGTGATTTCGAATTCCCATAAACAGATCAACTGGCACTAAAAATTCTCAAAGTCATTCCAATCACTCCGTTACAAAAGGCTAACTTAAAGCGACATCAAAAATGCGGACATAGTTTTTAAGGCAGTTCTCAGATGATCACAAAATAAAGTCTGCATTATCAAATCGTGAACGAGCAACATCGTGGCCACAGGCCGTTCGACGTCGTCGATATGAGATCTTCCGCAAAAAGCGATCCTAATATCAAATACATGAAAATTGCAAATATATTCCGGCGAGGTGCAAAAAAATATTCAAGACAAAATACAATAGAGTTGGAAATTGTAATGGGCACCAACTGGGGCGGTCTTTTTTTCTCCTCAGAGCAGCGTTGTAAGGGATAAAATCTTTATTTATTAGATCAGTAAAACTTGAACGATTTATGTCTGTAGTATTGTCATTGGACATGGAGAAAAAGATTCACTATTGACGATGGCATCAGAGAGATCGCTGCTGCATCTGCTGCTTTACAAACGTCAGTGAAACTATCCGTCAGAACCATATTAGTATCTTTATGAAGACTCTAGTAATGATTCGGTACCTCAGTAATAACGTAACGTTCATGTCCTTGTCTAAAGCTTGTTAGTTTCTACCAAGAAAACTCTTACATAAGTAACTACTCTGAAACGTGTCGTTCGCTAAATAAATCCATTACTAAGTGTCTCGGTAAACATTTGTTCTGCCATAGTGCCATAGTCGCTTTTGTACCCCGTGTATTGGAAGAAATACACCTTTTAAAACTTCCCTGAACTTCTACGTGTGGTTCAAGACCAAAAGTAGCTAAATCGGTCCAGCCGTTCTCGAGTTTTAGGGAGACTAACAAACATCAATTCATTGTTATATATATATAGATTGTAATGGCTTGGTCACCAACTGATACGGAACTGAACGGGAAAATGCATAGGCACAAATTACATGTCAATATTGTACCTCAAAATTTCACAAAATGTCCCATCGTTTTTACTTTAGAACAGCTACTATCCCACAAGAACTAATATAATTTAAATAAACGCTTCCACACTATCACCGTTGATAAGATAAGAGTAACTAAACCGTCAACATTTAAAATTCAAAAAAAGAACATCTCAATCGCATTCGGAATTCAAATGAGTTGTGTTCCGGAAGCGGTAGATATGGCGGGGGGTAGGCATTGTCTTGTCGGTTTTCGACTAAACTTAGACACACATTCAAGACACATTCGAGGACATCTCGTACAAGTGTAGCGAAGAGACCTCCTAAAGAGACAGTGGCCACACGTAGCGAGCGAATAAAAGGCGAAGACCAAGATATCAAGGAGAAGAATAGATGTCAACTGAAACATACTTTTATACAAACTTTTTATTTGTCCCAAACATTACGCTGCAATATGTTCTAATAGAGAATAACTAGTTATTCTTTAAGTAATTTATTACCAAAAAGTTTTTATATCGATACACGACAAGTGTTATGAATACCCTCTACGAGACTGTAGGTACTTCCCTAATTTTGTTTAACAAATGCCAATGGTAACCATTTCGCCTGATTTCGCAAATTGTTTATCTTTCAAAAATACCCACTTCCCTTTAATCCAAAACAAGGATTAGGTTTTATATGTTAGATACCATTAATCCTGTTTGTTTCGTAAAAATGTAGTCCATTTTGCTATATATACTGTAGGGAACATCTATCCATAATTTATATTCCTAAACATGAGAATTTTAATAATTTATTTCGCCGAAGAAAATAAAGAAACTCTTCAAGTCAACCCGTTATTAAAACTTAAAAAAAAATCGATTTTTTTTTTATAATACAGCGTGCATTATTATTTATGCTGATTTTCTTATTAGAAGATAAAGTGCATTGAGAAAAATGCGTATAAGAAAAAAGGTGAAGATGCAAATTGAGTGATCTTTTAAGAAAATTACGTATAGTTCTTTGCAGAACAAAGATTAAACCAATATGAATAAATTATTTGGTACGACGTATTGGAAAACGTACAACCGATTTTTGCTAGATCAGGAGAGTTGAGTCAGAGGTGACTTCATCACATTACCTACCTATTTATAGTTTACTAGCTATACCGCGCGGTGTTACCCGCATTTTTTCGTTCCCGTGGGAATTTGGGAATAAAATATAGCCTAAGTAACTCAGGAATGTAGAATGTAGCCGTGAAAGAATTATTGAAATCTGTCCAGTAATTTAGGAGCCTATTCAATTCAAACAAACAAAAAAAAATCAAACCTTTCCTCTTTATAATATGTATTGGTATAGATTATTTTTTTCAAACTGTATCAGAGAATCTCAAGAAAATTTAAAAAAGATTTAAAGGTACAAATATCATAAACTTACCATCCGTAAGTAGTAAACTTGCCGCTATTCCAGACATTACGGACACCGCAATGACAGGGCGGAGTGCGTGTTTCCTGCGCAGTATTGGTCTGGACACCTTTAAGTAACGGGTGAACAGGTACCTAATAAGCAAGCGAGCTGCATCGTAGACCACATCGCTATACGATCCCGGACAATAATTATCCTGGGAGCCAAGTCTGCTGCACTCTGGTAGTTGCATCGCTCTGGCATCGTAGCAGCAAATTAAGTGCATTGCTGATTACCAGTGGCGTGCACTGGTTTTTACGACAAGGTAGGCGGTAATCCCCAAGGATTGACATCTATGTATAGGTAACTTGTCTTTACGTAATACTTTTTACGATTTTTGTATAGATACCAATATCTACTCATCCACAAAACATAGGACCTTCGTTAGCCTACGTTGTGAGTACAAAAAAAAAGGACTAGCAAAAACTCTATTATTAGGTCGGGTAGCCAAAATACTAAGGTGGGCAGTGTCTTTTTGCCTATATGGTGTGCACGCCATTGCTGATTATGTTATTTTCATTTCACTGTCGTCCTTAGTAAAAGAGCGATGCACGTCGTTTACGGCAACGATGCCAGACCGATGCAACTACAAGAGTGTAGAGGACTTGGGCCCCTGGATGGTGTAGCGTCCTTTTTAACCGACTTCAAAAAAGGAGGAGGTTCTAATAATCAGTCCATACTTGTCCACTGCTGGACAAGGCCTCTCCAATTGCACGCCACTGTGATCTGTTTTCGGCTTCTCGCATCCAGCTTCTGCCAGCCATCTTGCGTATATCATCAGTCCACCCTTGCCTGAGGGCGTCCTACACTCCGTTTGCCGAGACGCGGTCTCCACTCGAGAACTCGTTTTCCCCAACGGTCATCGGTTCTACGGCTAATATCGTCTGTATTTTTTTTAAGATTATACATATTATAGATATTACCTCAAAACTTTCGCATGGGTGATCCAATTTGAATTTTTTTTTTATTTGAAAGCTAGTGCTTTCCGTTTGTCCCATATAAATGTGGTTCAGTTCCGACAATGGCATCCATCAGAAAACCACCTACAACACATATAAAATGTCAAATTTTACTGGTTGAAGTCGATTCTTTTTCTTTAAGTTATTATAATATATTATGTAACTAGCTACGCTGATTACAGTGGTGTAATAAACACAAGGGATTAACATGAGTAACTCTTTTTAATGGAGGCACTGAACTGTCAAACGCATGCCTACTTCGAATTTAAACAGAACTCGGCCGACAACAGCTCGTACTTACTTACATAAATCCACCTTAAACTTGATTTATATACATAAGAAATCCTTCGACTTGAAAAGTTCCCCCAATGAACATACGGGACGATGTGTAGGTAGTCCCTGATCGTCCCCCGGACTCGGGCGCCCCTCCGCCGGGTGCTGATGATGAGTTATGGAGGAAGGAAGTCTACCCTCGCTCGGCTACGCCCTGGTAACTCACAGCAACGAAATGTCTTGCTATGTGCCTTCCAAGTGCAATAAGAGTGACGAAATATAGGTAGGTACTAGTGAATAAATGGCGGTATTTTATCTAAAATTGTAATTTTATCTTTTCTTTTTATTCAGCTTTAAGATGTAATGCAGGTACAATAATAACCTGTTCATACATAATTAAATGATAATTAAGAAGCTGTATATCGCATCCTAATAAGTATTTAGAAAAAATATTTCTTAGCGGAACCATACAATCCTCTAGGAAGGAACATAAATAATTCTCTACAAATAGACTACTTAGTTAGGCTAATTATTCACTTATCTATTATCTACTTATTAGTAAATCATTACAATAACATAGAAGGTAACGTAGACAGTTTGCTTTCTATTTCCGATTTCATTCGGCGATGGGACCTTCCCCGCACTTTGAATTGAACTAACCCCGCTTTGTGAACCGTCTTTTGCATAGAAAGTGCCTCTGCCTACCTTCCTTGCTTTGTAATTAAAAAACATGAAGTATTTCTAAATTTAGAACAGGCACCGAAGCTTCGATTGTACATCTACGCTTAACCATCAGAAATTGATGTAACCTACTTATGTCAAATAGCGAATTAAATTAGTTTTAATTCTTACTTGATGATAAATTCACTTATTGCGGTAATCTGATTCACTAGTGAAAATACTGTCTCGCCAATAAAATTAAGTAACGCATAACCACTAACAGAAGCGGTGAGCAGTAAGTATTTCGCGACCCTAAAACAAACAGACAATCCCAAAGGGTGAATCAAATTTAATTTAGCTTTAATATCAGCACCCGAGTGTTGTAAACATGGTTGGGGGTGCCATCTTGCGGGTAGTCGCACCATAGTGACAAGCAAACTGTAACAGTACAACTACTGCATGACCTAACATCCTATGTGATTTTGTAGAAAGTGCAGCTCAGTTATATCGCCGCTGTGAAGATTTCCCTCGCGTTACAGTCGAAGCGAACCATCTTGCCGAACGCCCCATATCGTAGTTTTCACCAAACATATTCATAAATAACATTCATAACGATACATGCACGCGTTTGTCGCGTGGCGGTGGGATTATGTCCTACTCTCATTAAGTGCAGATATAAAAAAATAACGTTTTTGTTGTATCCGCCGCCGACGCCGATGACTTAGTGCAAAAATGGTATATACAATGTAATCCGCATTGATATTGTGACGAAGAACCGCATAGGCAATCTTTTCTTTGTTTCGTTTCTTTAAGCTTATAGGATTAGGTTGGTTATTAAATCTGAAACCGTATGCATTTGCATTCGGAAGCGGTAATCCTATGAGTTAGTAACCTACGTACAGAAGTTTAATTATTTCGTCATGCGTGGGTATTGTAATGCGTAATTTGCAAATCGACGACATTAACAAAATACATTTGATCACTAGGTACCATCCGTACGTCACATACAAGATAACTTTAATCTCTACCAAATCTAACCAGTGCTATATATTACTTACCTAGTAAGTATACCTATTTGTCAAATAAGAATATCATTTTCCCCAAAATCTAACTTGAAAAAATCAAAGAGAAAGTACCGCCTCTTCCCAGTTTCCGAACACTCAGTAGAATCCGGAAGTTAAAGAAACGGAAGTGGCGGCGCGAGCCAACAGGGCGCGTTTCCGTTTCCCCCGAGCGCTCGTCGCGGGTCGTCAAGGGCGCCACGTGTCACATCATTCGCGGACCTTCATTTGAACGGACGCGCCTATTGTTATTGCACAACGAAGATGACACCAGCAATAAGTGAGTTATGAGTGTTGTTATTGCAAATTTTATGATGTGTGTCGGACAGAGACGGAATTATTGATTTGCTAGTTTGCGCTCACTTTTTATCTGTAGTGGGAATGTGCGTATTAATGTAAGTACCGATGTATCTAAGTGTCATAGTCATAAATGTACCTCTACTAGGTAGGTTTGTAAATCTGAAAAAAGGAATACTAACCTACTATCAACTTAAATTCGATCGTTTTGAATACATAGTCGGTTAAGAATATTAGATTAATAATTATATTGGTATCTAATCAGCGTTCGCTCGAAAATGTGAGAAGTAAGCACGACCTCATGAGTAGGTATACAGTAATCAATAAAGAGAGCCCAGAATAATTACTAGGTACACCGTTTTTGCTGTCGTCATGGATGGATATGTAGTGTCGATTGACTGAGTCCCCCTGATAGCTTTGACTTGTCACAGAGGCTGTGAAGTTCTAGACACCCAAAGGACATCCTTTCAGCTACCTCCCAACGAGCACTTGTACAACAACTAATAAACTTTTCATGCTTCATTACATTGTGTAAAGAGCTCTGAATAAATTAAATGTGTCTTATTTGTTATCGACAATTTGTAACCCTTTAACTGGTCAGTGTAAAGCTAAAATTCACATAGGCCCATAGCACACGGCGTAGTATAAACGCGCAGTAGACGTATTTTTCAGGAATCTTCGACGCCTTAGACGCTGTATTCGCATTGATGAAAGGATCTCGTTTGTATCTCATACACGCGCGTCGACTGCGCGTTAATAATACGTCGTATTCTATGGGCAATGGCCATCTATTTTAAGGTCTAATCTCATAAGTTCGGGTATTTTTTTAGCAACTTGAAGAAAAGAGTCCGTCGCAAACTGAACGTATATATGCATTTCGTCGATTATGAACAGATTATTATGATTTGTTTTTTTTCTAGTGCTAAATTAACCAAACGCAAACATTCAGCTTACCTTCGTTATTTTCTCGACGTTTCAACACAGTTACATGTTCCGTGGTCACGAGCTGACTGGAATACGGTCCGCTAATTAATAAAGCACCCTAATGTTTCAACCTTCTCACGAGTGTTAGACTTTAAAGTTCATTCATTTGCTACTTGTCACACAATATACCAATTCTGCCCTATTGACGTTCTAGAGAGACGTCATGATGCCTCTTTAGGTCACCTCGAGCCTGACGCTTGGACCTAGATGAACACATTTTAAATGTATTAGTGAAGGGACCTATGTAGACCTTAGTTATTACGAGCGAAGCCGATAGTTGTGGCACGCTTTTTGGGTAGGCCTATGCCCAGCAGTGGACGCCAGTGGCCTGACATGATGATGAATAGCTTTTATTCATGACGCAAATGTAAGTAGACACATTGTATGTTAACTCAACGATATTCTATAGGTAACTTTAATAGCACCTGATATTACGAAATAGCAAAATGTCACCTATAAAAACTATTGCAAGTAACCGATAAAAATAGTAATATTATTATTGCTTTTTCTAATACAACTACAACTTTGTTTAGGTAATAGTCATAGTCTCATTAAAAATTGCATATATATTCTATGTCTGTGACAGTACTACTAAAAGCAATATTAATAAGGATTATAATTACAATAACCAAGAAATACGCGGCATTCCTCAGCCTAGTATCGAAAAAGCGACACCACTTGCTTACATATTTTTTTGCATTAATCTTACACAGAAAAAACAATGTATATAAAAATAAAAAATAAAATAACAAAAAAAGAAAAAAAAAAGGTCTCGACGAGGATGGGATTCGAACCCACGCGTGCAGAGCACATTGGATTAGCAGTCCAACGCCTTAACCACTCGGCCACCTCGTCATGTGAGACGCTTGCGAAATTACGCTATGCGTCCTTTCGAGCTATTTTCAACCTTATGTACGAACCGAGATAAGATTGCAATGACCGTGACGTGACGTAACCACGCAACACATAATCAAATTCTATTATTATTAAAAATGTGAATGTTTGAATGGATGAATTTATGGGCGTGTGCTATTCTTTGACGCGAAAACTGCTATACGGATTGGTTCGATATGTTAACAGAGCTACCTGCTCTGTTCCTACCTAAGTATAAGTTATCCCGAAATTCCCACGGGAAAGGAAAAACTGTTGGTAACACTAACACTAATAAAATATAACCAAACAGTCTTCTGTCATTGTATTGGTGTCCCACTTTCGCACGGCAGACGTGCCTAAGGTCGACGTTTGATTCCTTGTATTGGAGGAAAATGGACTGCTACGTTTTTTTAGAAACCCCAGACCAACACTAAGTAGATAAAGTACTTCCTTATACAATTTACTTAGTAAGTACCTACTTAACTATTTAGTTATGGATTCTTAAAAATGTGGATTAATTGTATTACGAAGCTGAGTCAAAACTTACTTTAATCTCCCGAATGCTGAACCGATTATTTCAAAGAAATTAATTTTAAATAAATCTAAGGACAGTTTAAAAAAAATCCTCAGGGCTCAAAATGAGTAATGATCGACGCATTATAATGATCTATAGTGAACATTTGTTCAGCACCAAATGAATCGATGTTCGACTTGACTTTTGGAAAAAGAAACAAAACAATGAAGAAATAATTTACTTACCAACTCGTAGGCTATTTGGTATGTAGGTAGGTATGTAGATACAGATGCTTTGTTCTAGGGCGGTCGACCTGACAATTATTATTACGGAGATAGGTTGTAAGTATATGTACAGTTAATTTATTAATATTTTATACATTTTATCATTCTTTCATTATTCACTTTTTATGGGGTTACATTATATTTTGAAGCATTTTTCCACTTTTCTAAAACTCCTAACATTAGTTGCAAACTGTACCTTTTTTGTTTTTAGTTGGAAATGTTAGCAAAAAAAAAACTTTTGAAAATCACAGAACAAAATTTACATAGCTACACACTCTCGTCCGTAATCACCAAACAGGTATGGAAAGAACTGTACTTAGTATCAGAAGGAACTTTCGGCCACATTTAGCACGTACGTACGTATAATACGTACCTAGTTAAGAATATCTAAATATATAAAATGAAAAGCTGACTGAATGACTGACTGACTGACTGACATATCAACGCACAGCCCAAACGGCAAAACGTAAGGACTTGAAATTTGGAACGGAGGTAGCTTAGGTACCGTAGGGGTGCACTAAGGAAGGAATTTCCGAAATTCCCACGGGAACGGGAATTAACGGGATGAAACGTTTGTATGAAAAATCTAAACCGTTCAAGGTAGACGCTTGAAATTTGGGATGCAGGTACCTTAGTACACTTAAAGCTTAAGTGCAACAGGCTATTGGAAAATTCCTATGGGAACGGGAGTTAGCGGGAAAAAACTTTTGTATGGAAAATCAAAACCGCTGAAGTTACACGCTTGAAATTTGGGATGCAGGTACCACTAAATTACGCGAATGAAATCGCGGGGCGTCCACTAGTCAATAATATGAGTATTCAGTTACAAGTGGATTTGCAGTTACAAGCATAGCCTGAATAATCCTGAATCTCCATATCCCATAGTCGGCTTCGACATGCCAAGAAGAAAGGCTACTGATGCAAATTTATAATGAGAACAAAATAAGTATATGCCCTAAGTATCTACAGCAGTCAATATATTCCAAAACCTACTACTTTACTTTAAAAGCTTGTTCTTCCCTTCCCTTTCGGGTCAGTAGTCAAGCAAAACATGTCCAGCTCATGTTTGTGTAAAGGAGACAAATGATCCTCAAGCGACACTTGAGTACTGTTTACTGTTTCATAATACGGGCCTAAGTGATACAAGTCTGCCCGAGGCGCCACTCGATGGACGATGTCTTCCCTTCATGACAAATAACTTTAAAAAAATAAAAATACTCGAATACCAACATGAAATAAAAATGTCAAAAATTTAAATTAGGATTAAAATATTCAAATTTAGTACGTCGGGGCAGCAAGACCGGCCGGGATAGGGGCTCTACTCGATTTTAGACCCTTTTTATAAGGAAAAACGGAGTTTAGGACAGGCATGTACGGTCAAGACGACATTATTATGTAATTAAATTTGCTGTTCAGCGAATAATATCGAGAATAGGTTCTCATAACGCAGGTAGGTAGGAGGTTACTAAAATGTAGATAGTTGCGAAAATTTGTGATAATGAGTTTTCTTCACGAATAAAATACTAAACGGTTTTTTTATCGAAACTAGTTGACAAGATAATACTTTTTACGTCATCCTGAAATTCAGGTTCTGATAACACTGCGGGGTAACACAAGTAGGTATAGGATAAAAGTGCAATACCTACATATTGTTTGTATATATGTATGTAGCACTCGTATGTAGCACCGTGAGGTGATGGCGAATAGAATACATGTGTCACCACCCCAACATATCTTTTCCCATCTTGGGGGTCGTGGCGAGGCGACCGAAGGAACTCTTCAGAGAACGGGCAGCAGGGCTCGCTGCGCGTCAAACCACTGAGATCGCCAACCCGCCTGTCAATTGTGGCGATTATTGGCTATTTTTGTGTTGTATTTTAAACAATTCGGCTACAATTGGCGTACTTATCTTGTCGCATTAGAAGCGCATCCTTACAATATTTTCTAGAGATTTTTTTCATAAAAATGACTTATATTGCAATTAGTAGTAGACCCCTGACAGAGGACATAAAATTGAACCTTTGTACGTTACTTTTGACTTTTATAACGCTACAATTATACCAATAGATGGTCAAATTTTACGCCTTGAAAGATCCTGTCGTACTACACATAGATACTGACTATGTAGGAGCTAGGTACAAGTTCAAATAAAAAATACATATCTTTTTTTCCTTTTTGGCACAACATTCCTTAGGCAAACTTGTTTGGTATGGGTTGAGTAACTTTCTCAGTTTTTGCCAACGTTTTTCATTGAACTTTGTTGTAGTTATATGAATCGGTACGTAGTATTTTCAATTCTTTTAATATTTACCGAAAAAATAAAATAAAATAAATACACTTCACGCCTTTAATCCCAAAGCGGAGTAGGCAAAGGCACTTGCCGAAGCAAATGCCCGCGGTTCACCAAGCGTATTTAAACGACTTAAATATTAAAACTCTTTTTTCTAAATTTTACTGTTTACTATTAAATATTAATTACCTATAGGCATTAGGTATTCTAATTAGGCTTTAGGCACCAATAGAAAATGTTGATAGTTATGCTTCTCGAATTTTTTTAAATCATTGTTTTTCAAAAATCTTTTTTAATACGAAAAATATTGATTAGGTATCCTTGAGCAGACTATTGACTTGACAAGCACAATCTGGTGTACTGTATATCAATACAGTACAAGAACATCGATACTTCGGGGTAGAAAGGTCGTAAAAGCCACTTTTGGTCAAATTGAGTTATGAATGCTGGCTTATACAGAATTTTCCGCTCTATCGATTGGTCTATATAACGGTAAGTTGATGATATGGTTTATACGACCTTTCTACATCGAGGTATCGACATAATTTTTTTAATTACAAATTATACTGAAAAGTTTAAAAAAATAGCAAATGAACTGTTACGAAATAGAAATTCACTACAATAATACACTTATCTGTGCTCATGACAGGTTTTAATTTCTTCCTCCCCCTTTCTAAAATGTTAACTTCAAAACCTACCTATGGTACAAAGTAATTTCGCCCTTAGCACTTAATAAATTAGGTCTACACGTATGGCTCACCTCGCAGATCGTATGTTTTTGACAGCTCTATGCTCTCCTGTGCTGAGGTAACCAGGAGGTAACCGACAAATTGTGAACACACAAGGATATTTTCTTTAAAAAATATTTAATGAAAAATATGTATGAACAAAGTGTTTGTGTGCGTGTGTGCGAGGGTGATCATTTTAGACATCAGACAAATATGTATTGTTGTTTTTCACAAAAAAAAATGTTTTAGGAGAGTCGAATATTATATACCTACTAGCTCAATATGCATTATTAACCGTTTATTTGCTATTATACGTAAGTACAAACTTCCACTCCCGATTTTTTAGGGGATGAATTAAAAAAACCTTTCTTGTCTCATGAAAAGATCATAAAAGGAACCTCTGTGTAGAATTTCAGCTTTCAAGTGTCAATGGTTAGGGCTGGGCGTTGGTGAGGCTGTGGTGAATGACTCAGTCAGCCTACTTTTTATTATATCGAGACCTAGGATTTCTTTTGCATTAGATGCTCTTGTCCACTAAAACAATAAGTATAGATTTTGTAATTCTGTCTGATATAGGTAAGTTTACAACTAGCTCTACATAACGGTAAAGTTATTCGTCAAAGATATTTTTCAGTGTAAACATATTGTAAATTGAAAATTATATAAATAAAGTATATATATCACGTACGGGACTACTGTTTACTAGTAGCATTAAAGAGTAAAACGTACGTGATTAATTATCAGACTATCGCGGATATAGGGTTCACACACTTTTTGATAAGCGGGATCCCTCCCAATATTTTTCCTTTATAATTTGGCTTCACATCCCTAGGAACAATCTGGAAATAAGAGAACAATTAATACACAACTTACTCTCGTATGCACTAAATATTTAAACGTCCATCTTAATTTACGTTGTATGAAGAGACCGATTTTTTTTTTGTTTTTGACACCTCCTAAAAAGATAAATTACTTAGTAGAGTCCTTGAAAGGTAACTGACATTTCTTTAGGTATATATTCGAAGTCGATTCCGCCGAAGGTCCTATTCCAAAATAAGGTACCTTAGATACATAACAGTCTCCATAATAAAATAACATATTATGTCCAATAGTGTTTTCCAGCAACATTTTCATGCCAGAAGGTACACATTGCCGTGCCATTCACTGAAAATTCACGTTGAAAGTGAACGTGAACCGCTGAAAACGTGTACGGAAAGGTCGTGACCCGATGTCAGGGTTAGTCAGCCTGCTGGTAGCCCCGTTTCACAGGATTTCAACACTTATTTGCGTAGACGGGTCTCGGATGAAATTCTAGTAACTAACTATTTATTACTCGTAGATAGAGCAGACGCCAGTTGATACTGAATAGTCACTGGTCTTCCGTGACGCTGTGTGATCTATTATTGGTTATTAAAGCAACAAACTATGGTACTTGTTGTACTTACTTTGAAATAATGTTTGTTGTGTAAATATAACTTTAAATTTTTTTGCAATTTTTTTCCATCTGAACAGATTTTCAGTCGATGTTGATATCATGACCCTTACAGGATATCGGTAATAAAAAATCTTAAGTAGTAGCTATATAAAAATGGAACTCCGAAATGTATGTACGCGTAAAACTTATGAAAGTGTATTGTGACCCATTGTCGGTTTTAGGAATTTGAAAGACGTACTTAAGAGTTTTGTCCAAAAAAAATACACGTTAGCATTGTTATATTTACTCTTATACATAAATGTGAATGTTCCCCATCTAGACATCCCTCATCCAGGCCCTCAGTGAGGAAGCAGCGAAAGTTCCGGGTCGGAGGGGAGGCTGTATCGATTGCCACGCCCACCCGCTGCGCGTTGCCTAGCAACCGGTCCCGGCGTCCCCAGTCTCCGCCACTACGTAAACACACGCGCATGTGGGTGCAACTCGGCGCGGACTTCTACAGATACCCTCTTTCTTAAGGCATGAGTCACAACGAAACGAACCTCGTCGAAAAAACATGGAGTGATACGTCTCCAGAAGGAATAAAGCTCATATCAGTATGACACTGACACACGCCGGCTGACGGCTTTTCAAACAAAACACTCAATTTCAATTTATTTGAAACATTACTAGTTTGCTGATGTTTGTATAAATTGTACATAGCTCTGTCTGAATTAAGAGTTGAGTAGTCAGTGCAATGGCGGACGAGGATAAACAGATAAGGAATTCTACAACAACAATGAATTTTCTTATTAATTTGTTCCAAAGTACGTACGTACCTCAAGTAGGTTTTCTGAAGTAACGCATATTGGAATATAAATATTATTTTTTAACTATTTATGTAATAACATTATTTTGCATGGTGTTATACAATCGAAGAGATGTCGATGTATCTTAGGCGAACTGAACATTTTTAGGGCGATCTTAATAACCTTTTACATGCTCTCCATTTAGGACCCATTGTTAAGCTAGGTGTGACCTAAGAATCAAATGTATTCCAGAATAACATTACCAGAAAATTAAGTAAGTACCTCGGCTCTTAAACTTCTTTATCATCATGCCCAGCACACTGACGTCTATCGAAGGCCTATCCTACAAATATAAAATATCAAAAACAGATACAAGATCGATCCATAGGTAAACCGCCATTAAATTATACCATAGAAAAAAACTCATGAAGATAATCGATTAGGCCGCCTTCACGCGGATCCTCCGATAGGCCCATCACAAATCTATAACACAAAAAAAAAGCTACGACAAAAACTATGTGTTATTTATAGTCTTTTTATCACGATGTTCAATCTCGGAGACGCCCTGTGTCCCAAACGAAAAAAAGACTTTTTTGTCGTTAGGAAAAATGCTTTTTTTATATTAAGTAAGTTTATGCAAAGACAATATATTTTGGAAATAGTCACAGTCGGGCGCGTCTTGCCGATTCTTTGGAGATATGATCTTTGTGTTTTCTATGTCATTTATGATCTCCGACAAAGAGGACGTTTTTTTTCCTCATCTGTTTTTTTAGTGCCTTGATTGGTATGTTTTTGTGGATTTCTTCAAAATGTTTAACTGCTGGTGTTGATGGTTTTACTAATCCTAGAAACACTAAGTGAGATGATAGGTCACATGTTTTTCTGCCATGCAATTTAACGACAAGATGACCGTAATGCAAAAGGGACACTATAAATCTGACATATTGAGGATAAAATTTAAATGCAAACAATCTCGGTCCAAGTTTTATTGTTGCATGGCTACCCCTATGCTCCCACGAGAACATTCCAGAAGATCATTCTTAAAAACATTACGAAAATCTTTCCTAATCATAACACTATATCTATTATTAATTCAAAAATGTTAATTCAAAACATAAACAACATTAAGCATCCAAATAAAAATATTACAATAGATAGAAATCACAGAAAAAAAAAACCTCGTGAAAATATATTACGCACCCATCATATTAAAATTATAACCTATAATTTAATTTTCAAATGTGTTTCAAGAAACCCTTCGCTTTTAAATAATCGTAGATAAACGGCCTTAGAAAAAAAAACAGTCGCACATTAGTTGTTTTTCTTTTTTTTACAACTAGATAGGTATATTATACTGTAGGGATGACTTTTGGACCAGTTTCTGAGAATACTACTCTATAATTCATTAAGATTAGGACAGGCGATCTGAGACTTTTAACATTTTTAATTATTGGTGTGTTAATAGTATGGATTCGACTCTGGTTTTTTTTTCATCATTTAATATATGTCTGTCATGTACAAAAAGGTATATTCAATGTTTTTTGAGCAGTATCAAACTTTTCTAGTTGTTGTTATGTTTCACACGTTCTATCTGTAATATTCTATTTACAGCATCCTGGAGAAAGTGCTTTCGAGTTGTAATTGAATACCCCCCCTCGTCCTTTTAGCACCGGACAACCAGAAGATAAACCGTATTAAGTGAGAAACCACGCGTATCGCGATTGTGCAAGGAATTGCAGGAGTCTGCGTTTCCTGCGCAGTACAGTCCGAGCGTATTCAAGTTGCGCGTGAACAGGTCTAGGTCAGACACCTATCTAACAGGCATGGCTGCTTCATCGTAGACCATATTGCGTATTTGCAATTGAAAACAAAAGAGTAATATGCAAATCCAGCGACATCTCATAGGTAGATACACGATTTCCTCACCCCAAAAAGGAACTCTCTGTGCTGGAAGGGCCAGAAAAGTAAACTACCTGAGTAAAAAACTGCTTTTTTAAAATTAAAATATTGAAAAATAAAATCATAAAATAACGTTGTTTGGTAGTCAATATTGCTACTTTCAGTAATATATTTAATTAGTATGACCCGTAATTTGCTCACGAGTGCATATTTTAGGCCTTGTAATATTGTGAAAGTTCGTTAAATGTGATTTAAATACTCGGGATATTCCCACCCACTTTCCCGCCACCGTGATTCCTGTTAGAGCCGGGATCTACAGAGCAGCATCCAGAATAGACCAATTGTGATTTGAATGTATACTACTAATTGTGTGAATGTGTGCAAAAGGCATTTTGACTTGAAAGGCAACTTAGGGAGTTAAAGAGGATCTAGACATACCTAGGCTTTATTTCATCTTGAATTTCCATGGGAACAGGACAAACTACATCTACTCCATTATACACAACTATTCGCTTGTAAAAGGACCTACCGCAAACGCAAATATGCCTCAAGGTTACTAATTAGACTTCATTACTTCTACATTTTCAGTGTATTTCAATTTAATTTTGAAAACTAAATTTTAATGTAATTTTAAATTGTACTGTCCATACATTTTAGCATTGTCGTATGCCGAGATAAATGTATCCCTTACATGTTGTCCTTCGAATTACTTACTTGAACACTATTTTCCACTTGCTGTGAGATTCGCTCGTATTATAAACCCACCGTTACATTAGCACAGGTGTCTGTAAATCGTTATTTTATAGAGTAGGTAGACACCTACGTCTGCGGCGGCGACTCCATCTCCCAACAATAGCACAATGCAGTCATACACGCCGCCGCGACAGATGCAACAATACCTCACCCCGCATGATTAATTATGTCTCAAAACTCACTAACATTTAAAAAAAAGAGCCAAACCCAAAAAAAAGTAACAACGAAAAAAAAACTAAAACTGAACTTTTTTGCCTTTTGTTTAATGCAACGACGCCAGCATGTCTGCGCGAAGTCGATTCGATTTTCGAAACGAAATCATTAATTATATTTTGTCTTACTCACGCATTTCATTTTCGAACACGATATGATCTATAGATCCGATCTACGCGTCTATCGATCACGGGCTGTGGAATCTGAATTTATTCATTTAGAGCGGAGTCTTTTTGCAGATGCTATTTGACGTTTTCGCTCGTGATGTATTGCTTTTTACTGTGCGGCATTTTAACAGGACTATTAAAGTTGTATATTTTAAACTTAAACGTGACTTGTCCTTTGATGGACTTAGACTATAAAATGACGCTACAAAAAATCTCCAGTCGAGCAATGTTGTACCTATGTGTCCACTTATTTTACGTTGACTACAACTTTAGTAACTAATAATGTACTCGTTCTTTTAATAATGTAGATAAGTGAAGAAAAAGTCTACAATATTACCTAATCCACAGTGGCGTGCACTGGCTTTTACGACAAGGTAGGCAGTAATCCCCAAGGATTGACTCGTCTTTACTAAACCCAAAAAACACAGGACCTTCGTTAGCCTATGTCGTGAGTAAAACAAAAAAGGATCTAGCAATAACTCTAGGTCTAGGTCGGGTAACCAAAATACTAAGGTAGGCAGTGTCTTTTTGCCTATATCATGTGCACGCCACTGCTAATCCAATCCTGTCGCACCAGAACCAAAAAAACATCACGTCTTCATCAAATAAGTATTCTCTTTAAAGTAATTAACCCAAAACAATATATCACATCGAAAAATTGCACGAAGCGTCGCTGAAGAAACAAAGGTCGGATGATGATTGTGCCAAAAACAAAACTCGAACCCAAACAAACAAAATTAAAACAAAAATAATAAAAAAAAACATTGTTAATAAGCGGAATGACATTCAGGAATTCGAAAAATTCATTCAAGACATTATTAATGGCAGTCTTGAAATGGGTTCCACATTATTAAAATGAGGTGGACGGCAAGTATTACTTATATTATACGGACAGCCATAGACAATATATTATCTTAAAATCGATAGACCAGTTATTTTTTTAACGTGTCAAAGTTTGGACGTAACAAAAATTGCTTGGGAGAAAAATATTATCATGTGCCTAATATAGACTTATAAACTTGCATGTTTACTTTTCAGAACCGAGGACATATCTCACGACGGACCTAAAGCACTGGATGCGCGTGCGTGATAGCAAATAATTTTATAAGGACCCTAAGCAATATGTCAATGGTACCAGGCGGGTCTTTTTTCTCCTTTCCAATAAATAATACGTGGCCTGCGCCGGTACTGCCGCGACTGCGCCGTGATATTTCACGAAATTTCTTTATTTTGTCCAAAAAAAACAACCACAAAGAGGTTCTTTATGCATTTTAAGACTTATACATTTATTATTATGGGAGAATAATAATGTGATTATTGTTTTGCGAGCTTCGCGATGATTGATAACCCAACGTCAAGGATAATGAAATATTTTGGAACGGCCGAATTTCATGCTTATTTATGCTCTTTGAACACAATTAGGTTTAATTTGGGCTTGCGCAGGCGCAGGTAGTTGGACTGCGCGCGAGTGTCGTAAGTTGCATGAGACAACTTTTTTTTTCATAGACTCAAATCGCTTACATTACAAAAGACTTCGATGTGTTCACAATGACCCACAAATTAATAATTCACGCTTATAATGGTATAACTTAGATGTAATTTTAATTTAGCCGATACGCTCTCTCGGCTTGTGTTTGTGGTATGTTGTCAATGGTGGGCATTGTTGTTGATCGTGTTGATAGGCGATTGTTGTGAGCCGCCACACTCGCTGTGTTCGACACGGACTGTCCACTGTACAGTTACGAGCACAGATAGTTAAGCTTATTATTTTTACATAGGTACAGTCGGCCAAGAATCTGTTTTACCAACTTAAAGTAATTCTCTTGAGTTATTTTAAGAATAATGTTTATAAATCTAACTAAACACTGGTGTATATACGTAGGTACGCTACGCTATGTTCATACTGCATATGTAATACGAGCAAGCTTTGTCTCCGTCATAGGAGAAGGTTTTCAGCCTCTGATATCCATATTTTAGAATAAGTACCCTAGTTCGAGGTCAGATACTTCACTTGCAATCGGGAGATTGCGGTTTCGAGACCTGCTGTTGGACGTATGCTAATGGGTCCCTTTTTCTGAGTCTGTGTACGCATCGCACGGCTCATACGGTGAAGGAAAACATCGCTATGAAAAGGAATACTTTTATATATGTATAACTAGCTGTTACATACAGTATTATAAATGTTGACTTATTAATATACTAGCTGACCCGGCAAACGTTGTTTTGCTAATATATATTATAAATTCCGGAATAAAAATTAGCCTAAATGTAATTCCAGTGTATAAGGTATCTGCGTGCTAAATATCAACCAAATCTTTCTAGCCGTTTTGACGTGATTCGCGGATAGACAGAGAGACATTTTTTCCAAAAATATAAAATTCGGCTTCTGTAACGACAACTTAATGTACTCCACTGGTTTCCGCGTAAAAATAATCAATGTACCCACAGTTTTGGATCCTGAACAGTTTTATTATAAAATAGATGCATTTATGTATGTTTATTACATAATAAACCTTCTCTATCTGAACCCGTTGCGTAGGCTTAAAGATTTAGGCAATTAATAATTTATTATTAAAATATTTATTATTTTTATCTGTTATTGCACAAGGAGTTTTATATAAGAAAAAACAACAAAAGAGCGAGTTCGAAGATGAACGCTCATAGAATAAAGTAGTTGCATCTCTTTCGTTTTCAACTATCTTTAGCAGATTGTTTTTTTTTAGATAAATCCTCAATGTACTCCTTCCTTGTACTCCTCCTTGTTTGTTTCTATCTCTCTTCTCATTTTATTTTCTCTTTGTTATTTTACAGTAAAAACAACATATATAAACATAGATCTCTGCGGACACCTTTATGTACTCACATACTTTACCTAACTTTGTGTATTGTTAATATTTTATATCATTTCATTTCACGTCGGGACAGGAAGCGACATTCTTTTATACTGTGTATTGAGTATTGATCAGCATGTAAAAGCACAGGTAAAAGTATACCTTAAATCCTGGTTAAATATTTCGAGGAACAAAAGTTTATTTCCATAAAACAATGTCATCATAACTCACAGAATCGTTTTGACAGGACCGTTTCTGTACGTCATCCCGAAAAATTAAAAACTGTTTGTCGTTTTTTTTTTACTTTTCGAAAAAGGAAACTTCTTCATCCATTGTTTAATTTGAAGATAAACAAGGGTATAATAAATTACCAATTTAGTGTTGTGGACTTAAGGCTTCTCGTCCAGCTCTTAAGGGAGGCGTGGCTGCCCCGCCCGGGCATCGAACCCCGGTTATTATCCACTTAAGACCAGCACTTCTGTAACGTATATAATATTTCACTTCGGAATGTCTGCCATATTTTTTTTTTATCTTTTTTACAATACACAGTTTAGTGGCCTTATCTACTAATAAAAATAATCGTACCGACCGACTGTACTTTAAACTCTATTTCAGTCACTCTGGTGTTTGAAAAATAATTTTTACCGTACTGTATCCTCTATTTTTAGTAATGGAGTAGAAGTTAACTTTCTTAAGAATAGGAACAATTTCTACTGCTGAACATAGGTCTCCCCAGAGCGCAAGGAGCGCCGTAACAATCGGTCTGCCAATTTTACCTACATGATATAAATTAACATAAGTAGGTATGCTCGTAGGGTAGAAAGGCTCTACATATGGTGCACATTACACGAATTCGAACTGTGAGAGGTGCCTCTGCTAATTAATAACGTTATTGTGGTCATAAATACATATTTATTGTTGTTTTTATTACTATTACATATTTTTTATTTTTTTTATTTCTTTGGCACACCTATCGGTCGTTCCCATTACTGGCAGAAAATGCCTTAGCACTAAATCCACCCAGTGCACTTTTTTATGCATTAAAGTGTTTGACGTTCTACAATAACAATCATAATGAACGCTCGGTGAATCGTGGGCTTTAGCAAGTGCCTCTGCCTACCCCGATTTGGGTTTAAAAGGCGTGAAGTTTGTATTTTAAATAATAATAAATACCTACTTATACCTTTTTTTCGTGGGTTAATCCGTTATGGATACCTTACCGCTGACGGGGACAACGGCGGGGTTATGTGGGACTCGCACCCAGTAAAACCCCACGGTGACCCTCACGTTTTAATGCCAGGGCCCCCGGAACGACTTGAGCCACTATATCCAAGGATGGCCCCAGCTGCGCTGGCCCTCACGAACCATCTCTACTTATATAAGTAGAAGTTACCATAATATGAAGACACACGTATAGCAGCAACCGCAAGACTTGAAAGTTTTGCCAAATATTCATTTGTTATATTTTACACTAGCTTTCCGCCCGCGGCTTCTCCCGCGTGGACTTCTTGGAAAGACTTCGATTATATTGCGGTATAAAGGAATATTCGGACTTCTAACTATACGTCTGCAAAATTTCAAAGGAATCGGTTCAGTAGTTACGACGTGAAAGCGGAACAAACAAACAAACTCACTTTCCCATTTATAATATTAGTAAGAAGCAAGATGAAAGACTACAACTACCCGAATGAAATCACGTAACGTTCACTAACTACATGCAAAGCTAGTTTAAATAACAACACTATAAACTTTTCAAACACGAACGCCAAATTTGAAAATGCAATAAACCTACTCTTTGACTATAATAAAGTGAGCTTATACTGTCCCAATGACATCGTGATCCGTCTCACAGCTTTCTTTAATGATAGACGACATGTAGACTGTGAAACTGCACATACACTAGTATACTGAGAAACCAAGACCGTTGTATGAATGAAGAAAGAACAGATCACAGTCAAAATGCATACCTGTACAGTGCAATAGAGCAGTTAAACAATATTATCATGAGCTACATATGCTAACAAAACATATGAATCATAAGCCTAAGGTAACAATATTGATATTGGTACAAGCTGCGTTAATTCGATGTCGAAGGATTAGGAGAGCCACCCCACAGTAACGTTGGCTAGCCAGGGCGCCTGACGCCGTCGTCGCCGCGCCGCTCGCTCGCCGATCAGTGAAGAACATAGAGAAGGGAAATTTCACAATTTAGGGCTGTCACACAGTCAGTATTTTTTTTACTGAGCGCTTTGATACAATTTATGTACACATAAACAACAAATTCAGCTAAATAGATTACACATACCTACAATGCATGTCAAGTGCAGCTTTCCAATCTATCGTTCTGTGTCTGTTAGCAAAAACGAGACGCCGGCTAAGCATTCCGCCAAAGTTGTCCATGACGCTGGTATTCTGCAAACACTCATGAGTGAGGATTTTTAAATAAATTAATTAATTAATATAACAATACTTACATACTGTAATAATGTCCAAATAATGTATAACGTGATTGGCGGTATCACGGTATGTTGTGTTCGTGCAGGGGCGCAATCAAAATGTAAACTTGTGTTAAAGTGTCCATATGTGTAATTCAGTGTGCAAAAGTAAAAAAAAATCCAGATATTTCAAGCCAAGCTGTTTGTCCATGAGAAATATGTAAACATGCTAGCCAGCAGGCTAGTGTTTTCAAGCATAGGTGGCTTTACGAACGACGGAAGATCTAGATAAAGGGCTGTAAAATTAGACTAACTTAGAATCAGGCTTATGTTAAAAATGAAATATTTCTAAAGTCCTAATAGCCCGGCTTGATAATCTGCCACTGGCTTCTTTTTATGTCGTCATAGAGTTAACCAACTGCTAGACCCAGTGAAAGATGTGGAATCTGGATGCTTGCTTGCTTAAGCATGTGGGAATAAACGCTATGATGAAGAAAAATACAAAAACAAGGATTACTCACACCGTTTTATATTGTGTAACACTTCTATTCAATTGTTAATTCATGCTCATAATCGTTAGGTACTGGCCTTATAACAATAATCCTTCTATATTTACAACATAATAAAAAAACGAACGAATACCTCGATAACTAGTACTGTACAATATCACTGGGTTAGACTAAGATAAAGCAATTTGTTTGCGGCGTGCGACGCAACGTTTACAAGAAAATATCTGTTACACACAACTAAAGACTGACAAAATTTTGTAGCATTGTGTTATCAATTTTAATTTGTAGTGCTACTATATTGCCCGATAAATTGTAAGTTAGTATTTTCTAAAACTAAACTTCATGGTTATCAACAAATATTTGTCTGTTTGGTACTACCAACAATGCAATTTTATACTTAGTCAAATCTTTGTCTTATCTAAGTAGGTAAATATAAGCCCAACTAAGAATTTTAGTCACATGTTCCTAACAATAAAAGTTATGAAAAGTGAGACGATGGAAACGTACACGACTTGTACAACTAAAGTATTTTAATATTAGACCAGAAGCGCTGCGGCAACCCTAATGCAAAGCGCATTGTCTATTCCTCAAGGGGCGCGTTTGTTTTTAATAAACGTTTTATTCAACAATAATGTTGTGGCCCCGCCGGCGCGACGCTCATCCGATTTTGTTCATTTATCTTGCAAGGGGTTGCCGTGCCTGCACCACGCACACACAACCGATTTAGTATATTAACCAGAATGTGATCATGATTTAATTTACACTGCACTTACCCGACGCACGACCCGTGCTGAACTTTTCGGTTTAAAACAATAATGATTCCTGCCTGCTGCATTTCTTCCAATGTACTATACGGTGTATGACCACGAGATGGTTTTTCGCCGAAGCTAAGTCCGGCTTCAAACCGGGTTTACGCTCAAGTATTGTATGGAACACTATGAACCACAACCAGGTGCGATGCTCGACAACTGGGTCGTGTTAAGTAGACGGGACCGGGGTAGCCACTGGTGCCGTGCTATCAGAGAAATAAAAATAATAAAGTACATAACACTACTACATACTTAGGTATATACACTTAAAGTAAAATAATAAAGTACATAACACTACTACATACTTAGGTATATACACTTAAAGTAAGATGTGGCGTCGTATGTAATATTTAGTATACCTATTGAGTAATTAGTAGTAGGTACTGAAAAAATAAAAATAAATACACTTCACACCTTTAATCCCAAAGAGGGGTAGGCAGAGGTACTTGCTTTAGCAAGTGCCTCTGGGCTGGGTAGGTACTGAATAACCACGTTTATCAAATCCGAATGGCCAAAGACCTCTTTGGCGCGCGAGTGTTGAATCTTTAATGTGATTTCTTGCCACTGATGTATTTATATCTTTCATCGTTAATTGTACTTCGCCTTTAAGTGCTATGTTTATGCTTGTATTGTGATAGTGCATCAAAACAACACTCGATTGGCTTAAATTAAGCACACGCTGAAAGATCCATTCGTACTGTATTTCTGTACCAGAAGGCCTCTAGCACATAGTTTGCGAATAAACTTCCCTTAAATATTATGTTTAAATGTTAAATTGGCGATGATCAAAACGACCAATCATCTAACATTAGGTTTTCATGGTCAGGGTACCCACAGTCTGGTAACTTTTGATTTGATATGAAGTGACTAGTAGGTACCTAAGTACTTCCCTGTGTAACCCTTCAATGTTCATAATTACTTCATTACAACGCGATTTCTCATTCAATCAAATCAAACAAAAGAACAATATTGACTTTTCGCTATTATCTACGCCAAAAACGAATGCGCCAATTATATGGTTGTAGGTACCTATCTACTAAATAATCAAATAGTTATTAATATTAACATGGGTACTTGTTTATTTATACGTCCTCGGTAAGTTTATGTATGTAAGAAAGAACTTACATACTTTGACTTTATAATTACACAGTTAACACCTGTTTTTATAAACCTCAATAAACAATTTAATAAACTATCTACCTACCGCTGCCTTTAGAATTAAGTGTAATTCATTACCAACCAGCAATATGTAATTTAAAATTTAAAAAACTCTCTGTTTAACTTACTTTTGTAGGTTAATGTATGGAAATGACCTTCGTTTGTGTCGTGGCGAGTATTTACAATTACTTACACAAAGGTAAGTAATGGATCTGCCGTGAACCTTATCTCTTCAAGATAGTCAAAGGTACGCCTACAGGTAAACTAATTATTATTCCAGCTCAGTATTCATTCGACCGTCTCCGGCGGCGGCGGCGGCGGAGTGGTGACACTAAGCACAAATAACAACAACAAAAATGCCGACGAAATGTCACGTGATTACACTTGGCAGCCTTGCGTTAATTTTCCTCGTGGCGACAATAGTATTGTCCGTGTACTTAGCAATGTTTGTGGCGAGGAGTAGCGACAGTGACTACAGCGCTCTCTGTCACCCCTATGTGATAGCACATCGAGGAGCCAGCGGTTACGTCCCGGAACACACCCTCGGATCGTATGCCTTAGCCATAACAATGGGCGCAGACTTCGTCGAGCCAGACGTAGTCATGACGAGCGACGGGCAACTAATCGCGAGACACGACAACGAACTCGGTCTCACCACAGACGTTTCGGAAAAGCCAGAGTTCGCCTCCCGATACAGAACACAAACTGTAGACGGCACCACAATCAGCGGATGGTTCACTGAAGACTTCACCCTGGCTGAAGTTAAAACCTTACGAGCCATAGAAAGAATACCGGCGATCCGACCTGGTAACGCTCGAATGGACCACGCCTATGAAGTACCAACAATGCAGGAAATAATCGACTTGGTGAAGAGCATGGAGACTATAAACAAAAGAACCATCGGAATTTATCCGGAGATAAAGCACGCGACACACTTCCAAATGCTGAACTTGTCCATGGAGCAGCCCCTTGTAGACATACTACACAGGAACGGGTATAGAGACCACGACTCTCCCGTTCTCATACAATCGTTTGAAGTTACGAATCTAAAAGAATTGAAGAACATCACAAATCTTCGACTTCTCCAACTCTACGGATCAAACAGTGCGAATTATCCTTACGACCAAATTGTTGCTGGAACTGGTTTGACTTTTGGCAACATGTCTACAGCGGAGGGTCTGAGGGAGGTGGCCACGTACGCCTTCGGTGTTGGACCTGACAAGTCTTACGTCATACCGCGCACAGCCAATGATAGTTTGGGTGCTGTTACAAGTTTTGTGACGGATGCTCACACAGCTGGTCTCGAAGTACATCCATATACCTTCAGGTCAGAGAATGTGTATCTCCCACTGGAATTTAGAAGTAATGATAGTTCAACGGACGCTATTGGCGACTTGGCAGGTGAACTGTCTGCATACTTCGCTGCTGGTGTGGATGGTGTATTCGCAGACCAACCGGATATTGCGGTACGTGTTCGAGGCTCGTGCCAATAGACTGATACATATATTAGTGCAATAATGTAAAAATACACAAAATAAAATTGTACAAACCTACGTGATAAGTATAACACAAACATTGTTTTATTGTTGCAATAAAGACGTAAGCGATTAAATATTGTCTTTACCTACCGAATACACGAAACGCGCACTGTACAATATTGGAAAGATGTCAAAATGGCGTCAGATAGAGAAACAGGAAAGAAGATTGGCAAGGAACCTGTGATAGCCTAGTTACGGAAGAATCTAATTTCCTAAATATAGAGTACCTTTCGATATGAAACAGTTGGTGAAATAAAGTGATAATGTTAACAATTGAACACGACCGATCGATAATATTGGCTCAGTGAAAGTACGTCCCGCGTTCTGGTCTGGGAGGCAAAAATAGACGCTGTGTTTCTCCCAAAAATTAAATAAATACCTATTTGGAGAGCGAATGGAATGTCAGGCGATGGCAAAATTTTAATTATCACCTTATAATGTGTCTCCCAAATCGCCTGGAGAAGTGATCTTAACCCAGTCGGGAACACGTCCCGCCTATCGAACGTGATAATATAAAAAAAACTAGTATCTCAAATAGAGTGTATGCGAAAGTGTTAAAATTGTACCCGAAAGTATCCACTGCATTACCTATACTGCTCATGGACTGGTTATATAATTTATTCAACGAAATATCTTTGTAACTGTGAATTTTGAAACAAGGATAATTTAAGCGGATTTTTCTTTAACAATATCCTTACTTAGCATTAAAAAGTGTACATCAAATAACAACAAACCCTTTAATGCAGTAAGGGACGAAACACAGCTCACGTCAGATCATACAGATGACTGTGCCGCGCGATGTTACTTACTTCTCGTAGGAATTTCGGGATATATTATAACCTAAATTACTCAGTAATAGTAAAATAATTACCAATCGAAAAAAATATCCAAAAGTACACATAAGGCCGTCAGCGCAAAAGTAGCCTAAGCTACAGTTTTTAATATTCCGACTTAAGTAGATCGAAAATTTACTAAAACATGTTAAAATAAAATCATTAATGTTAAAATAATCCTTAAATAATCAAATCTGCTAAAGCTTCGTTAACAACTTATTAATAGTGTAGAATGTTAAAGAATTCATAATTTTAAGAACAAGAATAAACATTTGGACAAATATAAGCTTCCATAAAATATCTACACACATATGTCAAACTCATTATTCTAAAAACTCCTATATCTCCATACTGTCCAGGGTTAGGCCACTATAGCGCTGACGGCCACAAATGTTCCTTTATAATATTCTAGAGATGAAATCCACACAACCACCAGGTGTATGCAACCCTATAACGGCGATGGACTCACACCCTGTCACGTTGGGTAAAATTCGCGTGGTGAACCGTGGGCATTTGCTTTAGCTAGTGCCTCTGCCTACCCCGCTTTGGGATTAAAAGACCGTGAAGTTTATTTATATTTCATCATCAGCCACATGACGTCCACTGCTGGACGAGGGCTATTTATTTATTTTTAATATTTTAGTAATTACTAGTTGTCTCGGAAACATTTGTTTTACCATGGGAAGTCGCCTTTATACCCCGTGTATTGGAAGAAATATTTTAAACCTTCCCTGGAATTCTGCGTGTAATTCAAGATCAAAATTAGCCAAATCGGTACAGCCGTTCTCGAGTTTTAGCGAGACTAAGTAACATCCATTCATTTTTATAAGTATAATAGAGATTAGATGACATCTAATGTTTGGTCTGAGTTTAACAAGCTCCGATTTGCATTTTGTCATCATTGTCATATTAACACATTCGACTACGTATGAGCTATCAAGCATAACGAGGTAATTGTTAAACTTGTCCTTATCGCTAACTAAGGCTATATAAAATACGTAAAATTAAGCCGTGTTTCTACAAAGTGTGATAATTCCTAAAACGCTATAAAACTGTCTGATAAATCAAACGTCGAATATTTAAGACAACCAACACAGTTTCCCGTTTAACTACCTACCTGTAAAAGCCAATATAAATAATGTTTACATGGTCTACATTTCATAAATATTGCGGGTAAATGGACTCCGAGCAATGGTCTTAGAAACTTTGTTGGTCTCATCAAATTGTCCCACTATTACTATGGCGACAAGGCTGACAGAAGCAAAAAAGAAGGTTATCCCCGTCAATTAATGTTATCATCTATCGAGGCAAAAAAAATTTGTAAATACAGTTTTCTTCATTTAATTTTCATCAATTTTTTTTTATTATCGGCACTATACAGTCATAAAAGTTGTTCATTTTGACCAGCCCATAAAAGTTTCTAAGACCTCTTCAGCTCGAAGTCAATTTACATGCTTTATATAAAAATTAATGCCACTTTTCGTTGTAATGTTATAACTCCGGAACGGGTGGACCGATTTCGCTACTTCTTCCTTTGTTGTGCTTATTAATGATAGCAGAAGAAAAAAAAACTATTTTATTATATTTCGTGACATCCACTGCTGGGCACAGGCCACCTTGGAGGTTATACTAAGTTTATATTCATATTAATAGTTAAGACAGGGCAACGTCTGTCCCCTTGCCTTGTCGTGGCGAAAGGGCTCAGCACCCGAGTAGGGGCACCCGACGAAGCTAAGAGGAACCCACTGGGCCGGTCTGTTGCAGACTGGCCGGCCGGAGAGGGACCGCTGTCCCGGGCTCGCTTTTGAGCCTGCAGACAAGCGGTCAGGCTACGTCCCATGACGCAGCCGCACTGAAGGCCGCGGAGGGAGAGGAGAGTCGGTATTCCGACCGCCGCTGTCCCTATCCTCCGCACTCTTGCGGGACCGCCACCGCCGCCAGACGGCGGCGTGGAGGGGCCGCAGGGGAAGAAGAATGTCAGTATAGCGGTGCGCTGCGCTCTCTATCCTCTGCGGCCGGAAGGGAGCAAGATGTCGGACCCCACGAGATCCGGGGTCCTACGCCGGCGGGGAGGTTGTGTTGTGACCGTCCCGCCGCCAGCCCTGTAGTTCCGGGCGTATAGAAAGGAATAATAAATAAAAAAATAAAAAAAAATACCTTGGGGTCGTAGGTGTCGGAGTGGGGTCCCCGGCATCTGCTTGGACGTCCCCGAGAAAGGCGGCGGCCTATGGCCTGGTAACTGCCGCCGGTGAAGGAGGTCGCTGGGGCAGACACACCACCGTCTGGACCGCACCGCAGTCCGACAGGACCGATCGCTTAGGCGGGTCCTTCGGGTACTCCCGGGACTCGCCCTGCTTGCGACACGGAGGTCATCATGGGGGTTTAGTCAGTCGGTAAGAGTCCAACACTATCCCCATGTTCGCTGTCCCCATGGCGGCGGGGTGTCCATGAGGATTCCCCCATGTAAAAAAAAAGGATAACGTCTGTCGAGTCCACTAGTCATATTTATAAAGTTTATTATTTTTGGCATCAATTTAGTACTAACTAATAATAGCTATAAATATTCATATCGATGTGCAAACCAAATCAGTACTTATGTACACTTTTAAAAGTAGTCCAACATGTGACAACAAACTTTATTTTGAATAATTAATATTTGTATTTGTAAAGTATCATGTGCGTCTGCGCAAATAAAATTATTTGGAAATTGGATCTTATTACAATGTACTAAAGTATAGGTATACGATTACTTGCGTACGCAGAGTAGACTATTGACGATAACCCCAGACTATCTTGACGTATGTACATAGTGTTGGGATTGTTTAATTTAATCATATGTTATTTATTATCGTATTATCCTATTTTTATGTAAAAAGTTACAAAACTACGCCTTTCTACAAAGTATTAAAAAAACTATAGTACTTTTAAGTTTCAATTCAAGTTCTACTTACGTATTAGGCACTATCGGGATGCCGAAACGATTAAGTAACAATCAAAAACCAATTAATATCAACCATATCAATATTTTCATAGGCTTAATTTATCAAACGGTGGACTAATGATATACGCAAGATGGCTGGCATAAGCTGGATGCGAAAAGCCGAAAACAGATCACAATGGCGTGCAACTGGAGAGGCGTATGTCAAGCAGTGGACAAGTATGGGCTAATGATGATAGTATATTATCAAACTCAATACTGATTATCGAAAGTATATTGTTCCGGCGCTCCTAAAGTGTGAACTACAGCCAAGTTCATTAACTGAACTTTGTTGTTAATTTAATAAGACATTAATACATAGATAACTAGTGAGTACATCACTGTGTAACGTACAGTGATTAGGTAATTAAACAGCTGGTTCAATATCTTAATTACAACTTTAAAGTCAAACTGTTTCGAGTAACAGTAACAGATAAATAATGTGAGTGTCAAAACGTGACTACACTTTACGCAGAGATCCTTTTCCTTAGGGTTTAATAGAATATATTTAGCTATTTATTAAAGTTTAAAACTGTGTGAATAAAGTTCACAAAATAATTATGATTTTGCGGTAAGTGTCATTATTGTGCATAAGGTTTACCTTTAAGGTTTTCTAATAAGGTTTTTTTATTGTCTTCTTGGTTATTATTTCCGGCCTAACCTTTTGGAATTTTAAAATAATACATCCGTTTAAGAATTGCTACACAAAATTTTGGAACGGGTGTAGAATATTTGAAGTTTCCATTTGACTAACACACAGACAAGTAGTAGGTACCTAGGATTAAAGCTACCTACCACCTACATGCAACGTGTAATATATTATCAGATAAAATGCAAAGGGAAAGAAAAGCCGCTCCTAATCCTAAATCTTTTTTTATTAAACAAGGGTGCATTCATGAATTGTATTACAGTGAAATTACTGGTTAATTCGATTATGACATCCATTCCGTCGGCTTGTTTAAATAATTTTAAAGGGGTGGCAAATCCCGACTAAAGTTAATTAAAAAGTTGGAAAGATCTACCTAACTGTGTGTAAAACATGATGTATTAAAGATTTTAGTGCCTCTGTCTATCATCCTACCGAATAGTGTAGTTAGGTCACCAAGTTAATCATTTCCTGGATTAAAACATTTTGTACATAATTTTTATAAATATTTTTCCAGATACACTTCAAACATGATACGGAATTACTTTATAATAATAGTTGCCCTTATGTCTACGCTGAAATCAACAACTTCGGCACCTCCAAATAATAACTTCAAACAGCATCCAGACAACTGTCACCCTCTGATCATAGCGCACCGCGGCGCGAGCGGCTACGTGCCGGAGCACACCCTCGGCTCCTACGCGCTCGCCATCACCATGGGCGCCGACTACGTGGAGCCCGACCTCGTCATGACCAGCGACGGTCACCTCATCTCGCGACATGAGAATGAGATTAGCTCCACCACTGATGTCGCGCTACACCCAGAGTTCCTGTCACGAAAAACAAACAAAACCATCGACGGAAAAACGTTAACGGGATGGTTCACTGAGGATTTCACTCTCGTCGAGATAAAAACATTGAGAGCCATTGAGAGAATACCGCAGACGAGACCGGGCAATGCGCGTATGGACAAATCATTCCAAATATTGACACTGCAAGAGATAATAGATTTAGTGAAGGGCATGCAGATAAGCCAGCAACGAATCATTGGCATCTACCCGGAGATAAAGCACTCTACGTACTTCCGGCAACTGGGGCTGCCCATGGAACAACTGGTGGTGGACACCTTACATCGTAACGGGTACGAAGGCCCAGAAGCGCCAATCTACATACAGTCCTTCGAGATCAGCAACCTTAAAGAACTGAGCAACATGACGGAACTACGATTGTTGCAGTTGCTGGAGAGTGAAGTGACGAAGCAACCCTTCGACCAAGTGGTGCTAGGTACCACGCTGACGTACGGGGACATGGCGAGTGCTAGGGGACTGCAGGAGGTGGCTCGCTACGCATACGCCGTGAGCCCAGATAAGAGCCTAATCATCCCGAGGGATTCCGACAACCGGCTGCAGGAGGCGACAAGCTTCGTCCGCGACGCCCACGCTGCTGGACTCAAGGTGCACCCCTACACATTCAGAGCCGAGAACACTTTCCTACCTCAGGAATTTCGCAGTGAAAACAATTTAAATACTGGTATAGGAGACCTAGCAGGAGAGGTTCAAGCGTTCCTGGCAGCGGGAATCGATGGACTTTTTACGGAGCAACCGGACATTGTCCTTAGATTGCGAGGACCATGTTTATAACACGTAGCAAAAATAGACTGAGTTTTTTTTTAATTCAAATAAAACAAAAATGTCAGAAGGTATGGGTAATACATGGGTATCACAATTTCATTACAGCATAAGAAATAGTGTGATAGAATTAAGTTGCGGTTTAAAAGGAAATGTTTCGTTAATTAATGACCTGAAATAAAAGAGGATTTTTTTGCATTTTTGGACGTTGTGATTAAACTCAAAAACAATATTCTTTTAAAGGAAATGTATCAGAAATGTGCAGAGTTATCACCATTGACATTATCATCAGCTGTCGATTTTCTCCCAAAATATTGATAACATTATCTATCATCCGTGTAGGTGCCATAAGGTTTTCATTGAATTAGTTTGTGTTGACCTACACTTTCTACAAACATTCCCATGTGTAAGTACTTGTTTATGTTGGTTTGTATAAGCCCTGCGTCTGTTTTAGACGTACAGTTAGACAAAAATCTGGTCTACTAATCTAAGGTTGAAACTCATAAAAATGTTCAAACTTTTTACTTGTCGCATTATAGCAACTCTGAATTTATGATATTTTGATCAACTGATAAAGCACTTTCTTGGCAGACAGTACAGGTAGCTCAGTTTACATTATGGTTTACATGTCCTGGCTTGACGATTTTACAACGTGAACCAAGCATGCTTTATGTGACTCTAATGGCAAGTGTCAAAAAGATGTATCTTTAACTCGTCCAAAATCCCTGATGGGTGGACAGGACCTTCCAGACGAACGGTCACTTCTGAACTAGAATCGTTATCTGTGATAAAAATAATTTGCTATAATTTAATATTTATTTTATGGCCTTTATCACTGGCCTGAAAATTCTTGGTAGAGTTGTTAGCGACATTGTAAACTTACGGAAAATATTATAATTTCTTATTATTATTACTATTTTGTTGCCAATCACAGGTGTGTCAATAACTCAATGCCGAGTGTGAAATTATTGTTAACACTTTCGTCTTATTTAAAATAGCTGAGTTATCGATGTCTTGAAAATATTTAATCTAGTCGCTTTATACATACACCTATACAGTCATACAAGAAGTATAACTCGTATAAGCCGAAAATGTTTCGTTCCAGCTGTTCTTGGCTGCATCTTGCAAAGTAAGCCCTTTTTCTTTGAGTTTGGTTACCGTAAATGTCCACTTGATATGCAAGAAGTTTTTCTATTCTCCTGATTGTCCTATTGTGATATTAGGCTGTGCGCGATGAGGGTATTCTAAAATGCACCCGACAGAAGACAGATTCGCAACCTTGCGGACCTCAGGGCTGTGTTCAGTCAAGCATCATACAGCTCTTGTCGTCATCTACAAACCTTCTAGTACGCCTCTCTATTGCCTCCAGAGCCTCGAGCAGGTATATTGCCGTAAAAAATAAATACACCTCACGCCTTTAATCCCAAAGCGGGGTAGGCAGACACTTGCTAAAGCAAATACCCACGGTTCACCAAGCGTATTTAACCCAACGTGACAGGGGGTGAGCCCATCGCCGTTATAGGGTTCACGCACCTTGTGGTGTGCGGTTTTCATCACGATGTTGTCCTTCACCGTACGAGCGTTGCGTTGCGTACATAGGCTCTGAAAAAGAGTCCCATTGGTACACGTCCAGTAGCCGGACTCGAACCCGGGACCTCCCGGTTACAATTCAAGGATCCGACCAACTGAACCGCAGACGCTCTTGCCGTAAATACGTGTGTAAGTTCGGAAGTTCGTACGTGTGAATGACGATGCCTGTCGTATTTACCCATTAAAATATATATTATTACCTACCTCGTAAGAAATAGATGTTAGGTACATACATACCTACAAACAAATTCCAACCGCACCTAATTATAATTATATTGTTGAAGGTAGTACTTATGTTTGCGTTTGAAGTGAAAATCATTCTTAATATCACAGCAGAAAAGATGATTTTACACAGATTATACCAGTACCTGTGTACATTTAAGTAACAAAAGGATAATAAAGAAATACAGTCACACTTGATTTTAGCTTTAACGTAGGTACATACATTGTATACAATCTACAATATAACAACATTCAGATCACACCTATTACACTTCATGCCTTTTTAATCCCAATTTTTTTTTTTTGTGAGCCCATCGCCGTAAAATTATTTAGTAACTAGTATAAATAAGCCGAGTGGTGTCACCACCCCAGCCCAACTTTTCCCGTCGTGGGGGTTGTAAAAGTCGACCGATGGAACTTTCCAGAGAACGTGCAGCAGCGCTCTCTGTGAGTTAAACCACAACACCACTGCGATCGCCAACCGGCCTGTGAAGCGTGGCGATTATTGGTATTCCCCCCAAATGACGGAAATCGTGGGATGAGGTCCTCGTCTAGCAGTGGACGTTATGTGGACGACGATGATTATGAACGTCCTGTCACCCACCACGCCACGACCATCACACCGTCATCATTACTTAGTATAAAACAAAGTCGCCTCCCGCTGTCTATTCCTATGTATGCTTTGATCTATAAAACTACGAAACAGACTTTGATGCGGTTTTCCTCAGTAGATAGAGGAAGGTTTATATGTATAATACATGCATATAATAGCAGGGAAACATTGTCAATAATGTATATTGGTAAAACAAAGTTTGTCGGGTCAGCTTGTACGTTATAAATGACTATTAAATTAACCCGGGGTACATATTATGTAAATATCTAGGACATTTATACAACAAAAGTGGGACAGCTAACTAATATGACCCTACTTAAACAGACATCCCACTAATTTGTTTGAAAAAATGTATGTTTACACTTCACGCGAAAACTGCTCAACGGATTTTAATAAAACTTCACAATAATAATTATACTTTATAGGTAGGTACATGAGAATAACATTAGCTCTTGGACTTAAAAAATAAGTAGATATGCAGGTACTCAAACTTTCTGAGATTATAATTTCTTACCCTACCTCACTAAGTGGGTATTTAGAACGAGGTCAACTTGAATTTTATAATTCAAATGTCGAAACCTGTTACCTCATATACAACAACATATTAACTGTAAACGACAGTCGTACCACTTGCGAGTTTACAGGAAATCATCTTTTGTATAAAAAGGAACTTATTCACTTCTGCACTCGACTGTACTTGAAGCGCGCACTCGGTTCGGGCGTGTACCTATCTCGTGAACTGAAGTGGTACACTCAACTTATTCTTCCTATGATTTGTTCAGTTGAACGATAAACTTCAGTTGTGTTGTTATTTCTTAACGTGTGACGTACCTATATTACTTAGGTGAAACTTTATTTTATTACTACTCTTTATCAATTTCATAACCTTTTTTCTCGTATGACATCCATCGAGAAGTAGGGGCATAAAAAAAAAGTCAATACCTTTGTTTGTTTTTTGTCAATTCGGGCTGTACTGTATAGTGGGTAGGTAACTCTCTCTATCCCCCTATAATATTCCACTGATGCAAGGCTTGTACAGCGCTACTATCCCTATTCGTGTCGAAGCAGCAAAATTATCTAATTTTATCGTACTTGTACTATTTCAGGTTGCAACGACTACCGAAAAATGTGGAGTCGCCTCTTACCTCTCCTATGTATTGTGACATATTCATCATCGACACCATCTGAAGAATGTTTATACCTGAATTCGAAGCGTCACCCGGATTCTTGTCACCCCCTGATCATAGCGCACCGCGGCGCGAGCGGCTACGTGCCGGAGCACACCCTCGGCTCCTACGCGCTCGCCATCACCATGGGCGCCGACTACGTGGAGCCCGACCTCGTCATGACCAGCGACGGCCACCTCATCTCTCGACATGAGAACGAGATCAGCCTCACCACAGATGTCGCGCTACATCCAGAGTTCCTGTCGCGGAAAACGAACAAAACTGTCGACGGTGAAACATTAACGGGATGGTTCACAGAGGACTTCACTCTCGCAGAAATAAAAACCTTGCGAGCCATTGAGAGAATACCGCAGACGAGACCGGGCAATGCGCGTATGGACAAATCATTCCAAATATTGACACTGCAAGAGATAATCGATTTAGTCAAGGGCATGCAGATAAGCCAGCAGAGAATCATTGGCATCTACCCGGAGATAAAGCACTCTACGTACTTCCGGCAACTGGGGCTGCCCATGGAGCAACTGGTGGTGGACACCCTGCATCGCAACGGGTACGAAGGCCAGGAGGCGCCCATTTACATGACGGAACTACGATTGTTGCAGTTATTAGATAGTGATGTGACGTTGCAACCCTTCGACCAAGTGGTTCTGGGTACCACGCTGACGTACGGGGACTTGGCGAGTGCTGAGGGACTGCAGGAGGTGGCTCGCTACGCTTACGCCGTGAGTCCGGATAAGAGCCTCATCATCCCGAGGGACTCTGACAACCGGCTGCTGGAGGCGACAAGCTTCGTCAGCGACGCCCACGCGGCCGGGCTTAAGGTGCATCCCTACACGTTCAGAGCTGAGAACACTTTCCTACCACAAGAATTTCGGAGTGAGGAGAACTCAGACGACGCTATAGGAGATCTGGCTGGAGAAATACAGGCGTTCTTAGATGCAGGAATTGATGGTCTATTCTCTGATCAACCTGACATTCCTCTACGATTGAGAGGGCCGTGTTTGTAAAAAAAAACTGTAAAATAATAAACTCCCTACCTACTTACTAAAAACTGAGTGTGAATGTTGGTGTTATTACTGTTAGCGAGTACGTGGTGGGTGATATTAGTGAAAAGTAAATAGGCATGTGTCCAAAATCACAGTCAAGGACTGCCGGTGTATAATTCTTCTGGCTTCAACTGTAACAAAGGCTGGAAGTTTTCATAATAGACACAAGATTGTAATAAATTGCATAGGTAGGAACCTACTGTGTTTTTGTTTATTTTCCTGCATAAGGTAATTCCCATGAATAACGCCGCGAGATCAACGACGATAATAATAATTATGTCTAGGTCTTATCCGACAGAATAACACTCGCCTATTTACCACGCCTTACATACCCCGCGCTCGCAGTACATCATAATACTGACACGAGGAGTGTCTCTCCATTTTTTCTCAAACAGGAAATCCGCTATGGATACACAGTCGGCCAGGGGATAACCTGGGTTAT